>JAANYP010004826.1:26919-59419 GCA_020465985.1 Centrapalus pauciflorus | reverse complement strand
TAGTAAAATGAGAACAAAATATCGTTTAAATGAAGACATCATGTTATGGTTGATAATTACAGGCAAATGATGGGTGAAGAGCTCTCTGGTTTAAATGTCAAAGACCTACAGGGCATGGAGAACCAACTCGAAATGAGTCTTCGAGCTATCCGGATGAAAAAGGTCTGAAGCCACTATCCCGCCTCTATACGATATGATGCTAACTTTATATGTCCGTGTAACCAATAATTTCCTTGTGACAATTGTTGAATCGCTAGGAACAACTTCTTTTCGAGGAAATCGAAGAACTAACCCGAAAGGCAAACACAAAACCTAACACCACATATCAAATGAACGTATTTAGGGATGTGCAAAACTCAAGAGCGGACTGCAAACACAATACTAGTACCAAACTATTCGGTTGTCAGTTCCTATTTTTACCAATTTTCTAGTTCTGGTCAGTCCAGTCCAATTTCGTATATTTTTCTTTGTGAAAGTCGAAAAAATGAGTTATTTGTTCCAATTTTTCCAGTGCGGTCCGGTTTTGAAGGGTTGCACAACCCTAGATATCTAGAGGAAGTGTATTCAATCAGCTAAATAGTTTTTACTCTTGTTCAGGGAAATCTCATGCACCATGAAAATATTGAATTATGTAAGAAGGTAAACCAAATTCGTGAAGAAAATACAGATCTTTATAATAAGGTTTGTACATCACTTCAATAACATCTTTCACCTCACTGATTACTCTTGAAACATACAATACCATCAGCAAAAAAAATCTTTTAAATTGCAGGTTTACGGAACGAGGGACTCAAATGTCACAAACAGGAACATCTTTTTAACGAATGCTTTAAGTATAAGAGACGATCCACGTGCCACCATAAATCTACAACTTTCCCAGCCAGCACAACAAGAACCAATCGAAGCGCCACTCCATTCTACAAATTTGGGGTATGTACGTTCAATATAAATTCATTTCATAAAAAATTCAATCATATTTATGATAACTTAACAAATTTTTTGCAGCTTATAACCACATTAAAGAGAAGATGGGTTAACTCCAACATCTGTTAAATGGATAACGATCAACCCATCAAGTTTAAAAGGTATTTAGTATTAGTCAGTGATTTCCAGAATATAGATCTATTATGAGATGATTGACTGAATCAAGTTCGGTATACCAAGGTGATCAAAAACACCAGCTGCTGTTACATGGTTGATGAAAAAATAAATTGAAGGTCATGAGTCGGGTTTACATTTTATTCCATAGTTATTGTTGCTTTAGATTACTGATGAAATCATTTGTAATCATATGACTAACGTCAAAAGTAAGATCGGTACTTGAGTTTATAAAGTCTAGAAAGAAATGTATATATTATCTGTTTGAACATCATGCCGCATCAGTAATTAACCGGAATAAATTTTACAAGATAAAGTGATCAGGAGAAAATCCTTTGATTTCCAAAGTAATCACGTTTGGTCACATTACAGCTAGGTGAGTCATAAACCATTACATGTGAATCATTGACCTGAAAATTACTATATAATTTGAACATTGGCATGTAAGAATAAGGGCTTGCAGAAATTATGATGATGTCGGAAAACTGTTGGTGGTATGTATATGAACTGACACACAGAATCGAATAGAGACTCTACGTACGGTGTAGGCATTGTTGTCAAAGGCTCAAAGCACATCGACACGCAAAGGGGTCCTCGCGGCTTTGGCATGAGGCGTAGGCATGAATGCAAGGAACCCAAATGTAAACACGTCAGTGATTAAACAACGTATTTGTCTCTAAACTATTTGTTGTTGGTAATCCGTCGGTAAACACGTCTCTCGGTAATCCGTCGGTATGATTCCCTCGGTAAGCACTCGGAAATTCCTCGGTAAAATATTCGTCGGTAATCCCTCGAAAACATCTCATTGGTATGCCCTCGGTATGTCTTTTATCAGTAATCCCTTGGTAATTCCGTCGGTAATTCCTCGGTAATCCATCAGAAACATTGTGTTTTCCATTTTCCAAAAAAAATAGATCATTAAATATGAATACAATTCAAATACACCCGTCCGTATATATGTTAGAACCGAAAATATAAATTCGTTGTAATTCATCGGTAATCCCTCAAAAACATTGTGTTTTCCATTTTCCAAAAAAATAGATCATTAAATATGAATACAATTCAAATACACCCGTCCGTATATATGTTAGAACCGAAAATATAAATTCGTTGTATTCGTTGATATTAATAGGTAATGAGTTACTTTTTAAACAAATAAACAAAAAGTACTTGTGAACAATACCTATTATAACTTGTTACGATAACTACTTGTTACGATTCAACATAAGCTATTATAAATGTTATGACATTAAACAAAAAGTACTTGTGAATGTCAAATATGACCCATTATAAATTATTATAAACTGATATGAACCATTGATGTTAGTAAACGTAAAATGTAACCCATTATAGCTTGTTATGACCTAGATTACCAAAAGGTATTTGTTAATCTCCTATATGGTCGGTTATATAACAGATTATATGATATAATAGGAACAACTAGCATTTGTGAAGACCCAACAAGGCTTATTACAATACCTATTATAACTTGTTACGAATTTAAATGAACAATTAGTAGTTGTTAAGCCCCAACATGGCCCGTTATAATGTGTTATGACCTAAATTAGTTTATTATAAACTGATAATAACCACTATTGTTGGTTAATGTCTGAGGACCCTTTTATAACATATTATAATTACCTACATGAAAAATAATTACTTGTTAAGGCCCAATATGATTCATTGTAACATACTAACATGATAGTAACAACTAATGTTTGTTAAGGTACAACATGATCCATTATAACATGATCGATTAGCCATCGTCCCTTTGAAGATTGTAGTCTGTATTTAAATATTTCAAAATATCGTAATCATAACAAATGCCCAAGGCCCACGTTTCACTCGATAGTCCTATAGTCTACTGTCTAGGGTTCACGTATAACAAATGCCCAATTTGACTATTTCAAAATATCGTAATCATAATAACACAATCCAGTCTATAAGAATGAACTTAAATTAGGAAGTCGATAGAATTTAGCTAGGTTGGTATTCAAGTTACCCAATCTCACTATCTTATTTAATACATACTTTAGTATTTAATAATTATTAAGTTTGGTTTGTACTTATTGTTTATTCAACTTAAAATGTTTAATTAATCATTATTTAACGAATCAGTATTCTAATAATTAAGTATGTGCTTTTCTCTGTCATTTACTTTATAATCAAACGAATATTACTTTATTGTATCCATTTACAATTTCAAAGAAATATTTAATTTAAGTTATAAGTGAACCTTAATTAATAATAAGTCGCTAAATATATATTTATTCCATTTTAAGTTATGGTCTGAATTAATCTAATTAAACCTTTAATTACTAACAATAACATATAATTGATATTAATCGTCCCGATCTATAAGAATGAACTTAAATTAGAAATTTGATAGGACTTAGCTAGGTTGGTGTTCTAGCTAACCAGTCCCACTATTTTAATGCATACTTTAGCATTTAATAAATAAGTTTGGTTTGCAATTTTTTCTTATTCAACTTAAAATGTTTCTTTGATCAACATTAATTAAATCTTGTTCTAATAATTAATTATGTGATTTTCTTTAGTCAATGGTTAAATGAGTATATATATTTCTAAAATGACAAAATTAAATGAGTATATATATCTCTAAAATGATAAAATTCCCTCGCTATTTCGTCGCTAATACTGAGAGTTTACCGAGGGATTACTAACGGATAAATATGTTGTCGGTAATCCGTCGGTAAACACGTCTCTCGGTAATCTGTCGGTAACATTCCCTCTGTAAGCACTCGGAAATCCATTGGTAAAATATTCGTCGGTAATCCCTCGAAAACATTCCATCGGTATGCCCTCAGTATGTCATTGGTCAGTAATCCCTTGGTAATTGTAACATCCGGCACTAAACCAGGTTAGCAACTATGACCTAATCAGTATTTACTAGTCAATTATAACCTAATCAGTGGTCATTAGCAATTAATCAAAGTGATTAACAATGTTCATAAGGAAATTCTATTCAATTAGAAACAATTTCATTGGTGCGATGAATCGGCAAATTAATTAATCCGATCGATTTGCGATATGATGGATTAATTCAACTAAGTACATCATTAAATTATGATTAGTGACACTAATCATGCATTAATACACTTACTTAATATTAATTATGCAAGACTAAATCAATTCATTAAATAAATGCATACCAAAAGTATTTATGAATTTACAAAAAAATGGAAATACAAGAATACATTCTAAATACATTTATACAAAAAAAGTAAAATATATAGAAATACCCTCTATAGGCCGGCCCTCAAAGTACTAACATAGAGGTTGACTTCAATTTTTTATTACAAATGCCATTCACCATCAAAATCAACTTTAAACACAATCATTTTGCTAAAAGGTGCACACAACCTCCATCTTTTTCATCATTTTACCACATTTTCCCTTCTATAAATAGAGAACCCCTCTTTACTTCATTTCCACACCTTCAAACAACACAAATCCTCTCTTTCTCTCATCTTGAAATCCGGCCACCACCCCTCATCCAAAGCCAAACTTTGCAACTTTGTGTTCTTTCAATATTTCAAGAGTTTTTGGTGCAATCAACCAAGGGTTTCAACTTCTACTTGGTTGCAATATTTAAATACATCAAAGTAAGTAAATACTAACCTATTATATCTTGTATTAATGTTTATATAAGTCTTGCATAATATATATAATCACTAACAACAACAAGTTTCATAAAAACTCAAGTTTATAAATCACTAATTTTGTTTTTAAGATGTTTTCAAATGTGTTTATAAATATATAAACACATAATGTAAGTATAAATATTATGAAAACAAGTTATATAAATGTGTTTTATAACCTTTTATACTAGTAGTTTTTGAATAAACAACAAGAATCACAAGTTGTTTCAAGTTTATGAAGTCTGGATTTTCGGTAGAAAAGTTATGTCGACTTTGAAAAATCATAACTAGTTCATAACTTAGCGAAATGAGTTGATTCTTGTCTCAAAAGTTAGACCCATGTCTTAACTAAAAATCTGGAGGTTTTCATAATTTAATATTGAGCTTAGAACCCCCTAATACTATTTGGGAACCCGAAAGTTTGACAGCTCAAAAATGGCCAACATAGGGTTTTTAACGAGGTTTTTCCCCAACCTAAACACCTCGAAAAATGACCGTTCTTAACTTTAAAAATTTTTTCTATATAGTAGTTTTATGTCTAAGAAAAGCAAAGCCTAAATCGTTTTGAAACTTGGTCAAAAACAGCCTCAAAATAGGCCGAAAAACCTTCAAAAAGCTGGAAAATTATATATATATATATATATATATATATATATATATATATATATATATATATATATATATATAGATCTGGGTTCAAATGAGCACCACTAGTTTTGCGGAGTACCGGAGGTACCTCGCTTAAAATCATTTTTTTTGAAATTTTTTTTCATAATCATGTTTAAATTAATAATACAAGCCTACTTGCAAAAAATCACACATAAATACACACTAGAACTATGTGAAATGTGTGTGTTCACATGAATAGTACTGTTTTGAATGTGTGTTCACAACTAAGCATGTTCACATGAATTTTTTCACGTTCACATGACTTTTAAGATGATAGAAAGTGTAAATGTATATAATTTTTTTACGAATAAGCTTATATTATTTGTATCTAAATGAATATGAAAAAAAATTCAAAAAACAAAACTTTTTTTCAGAGCAAGTTCACATCTGAAACCCGTGTGTTCACAGGTACTCACGGTACTCTGCATTTTTTAGGTACTCACACGAACCATATTCTATATATATATATATATATATATATATATATATATATATATATATATATATATATATATATATATATATATATATATATATATATATATATATATATTTATAAACTTGACGTTTTAAGTGAGTTTTATTTTTAAACACGTAAAGTTGGGTGATTTAAAACATAAAAACCTCTATACATACATGTTATCGTATATGAGAATTATTAAGTCCCTTATATCATTTAGGACTCGGTTAAACACATCCGATTTATTACCCATCTACAACGCAAATTTGCATTTTTCGCTCATATTTGCCATCGCACTCTCGGTTAGTCTTCATAGCCCCTATTTTCACACTGTTATGTTTTGGGGTTGAAATACATGCTATGTTTTCATATGGACACATAAAGTACTTCATTTCTATTATGTATTACACATGTGGTTCCATCAGCCCTTAGATCATGAACCGTTAGCTACATTTTATGTAAGCGCGAATATATTATGGATAGATCTACCGGGATTAATGTCCCCCACCTAGGTTGGTCACTCCAACTGATAAGTGGTGCATATATATTTAACATTACGGTATTACATATGGGAATACTGCACACGGCAAACTCATAATTAAGTTTCGGTTGCATGATGGTTTTATGTAATACATAACATGGAATTATGATTTTATAAATTCAAACTCAACTGTTGATGTCCATACAAGTCATATTTACGTGTAAACCTATGAACTCACCAACAATTTTGTTGACGTATTTTAGCGTGTACTTTCAGGAAATCAAGGCACATGCACTACCTCGGAAGTATTTCAAGGCTTCCGTACTTTTGGAGTTGCATAAATTTTCAAACCTTCAGAGATTTAATTGCATTATTAATGTCATTATGGTTATGTATTTGAATATCTGTAATTTGCGAACTACTTATGCTTTATTTTGGTTATGTAAAACAATATTTATAATTGAAGATAAATCAATGTATTTTTGAAAACGTCCATATAGTGGTCGTTCACTTGATTATGACTATGCTTTCGCGAAGTCACGTTTCGTTGCCAACCGGGGTAACGGGGTGTGACAGTAATTCCGTCGGTAATCCCTCAGAAACATTGTATATTCCATTTTCCAAAAAAATAGATCATTAAATATGAATGCAATTCAAATACACATGTCCATATACGTACATGTTAGAACCGAAAATATAAATTAGTTGTATTCAGTTGATATTAATAGGTAATGAGTTACTTTTTAAACAAATAATATATATGTACATACTCCATATATAAGATCGACTATAACATTAAATGAACAATAACTACTTGTACGATTCAACATAAGCCATTATAAATGTTATGACAATAAATAAAAAGTACTTGTGAACCAAATATGGTCCATTATAACTTGTTATAAACTGATAAGAACCACTAATTAGTTAACGTAAAATGTGCTATTATAATTTGTTATAACCTAGATGACCAATAAGTATTTGTTAAACATATTTTAATTACCTACATGAAAAATAATTACTTGTTAAGGCCCAATATGATTACTGTAACCTGATAGTAACAACTAATGTTTGTTAAGGTACAACATGATCCATTATAACATGATCGGTTAGCCATCGTCCCTTCGGAGATTGTTGTCCGTATTTGAATATTTCTAAATATCGTAATCATAACAAATGTCCAAAGGCCCACATTTCACTCAGTAATCGTATCTTATGTCTACTGTCTTGGGTTCACGCATAACAAATGCCCAATTTGAATATTTCAAAATATCGTAATCATAATAACACAATCCTTTCTATAAGAATAAACTTAAATTAGGAAGTCGATAGAACTTAGCTAGGTTGGTCTTCTAGCTACCCGGTCCCACTATTTTAATGCATACTTTAGCATTTAATAATTATTAAGTTTGGTTTGCAATTATTGTTTGTTTAACTTAAAAGGTTTCTTTAATCATTATTAACTGAATCTTGTTCTAATAATTAATTATGTGGTTTCTTTAGTCGATGGTTAAAAGAGTATATATATTTCTAAAAAAAATTAAATTTAAAATTATAAATAAGCATATCTGAAAATCAATAATCAAAATTTATTAAATTCACAATTGAAGTTTTATCATCTAATTCTAACTTTTGTTATCTAATTAGTATATTGTCAGCAAAATAATTAACACAAAAGTTTATTTTATATATCACATTTCTACACTTAAATCCAAATTTCTACATAGGGTTTTACTTATGAACATTACGGATAATAATGACATATATTTATTTTAGGTAAATCTTAATTTAATATATTGAAATATCTAATTTATTATTAGTTCGTTAACAAAAAATTTTATAATGAACATTTAATGTACTTAAATTAAGGTATTAAATTAGGAAAAAAAATGCGGTAAAATAGAAATTTCATGTATTGTGAAAACGACACGTGGCACTAAGTGTTTTGATTTATTATAACATATATATATATATATATATATATATATATATATATATATATATATATATATATATATATATATAGAGAGAGAGAGAGAGAGAGAGAGAGGATATAGATTGATTCCAACATATATATTAGGTTTATTAACCGATTTAAAACCCACTATTAATTAATAGGAATAATAATTAAAATATAAAACCAAGTTAATATTCATTTAGTATTAAATGCATTTATTTAATCATTTAGGTGTCGGGTCGGGTCGGGTTCGATGAGTCGGTTCCTCTTTTCCTTTTCCCCTTCTTTCTTAGACACAAACACACGCACACAATCTCACTCTTTCTCTCCTCGCTCTCTCTACCCCTCTTCTCTGTCTCCTCTGTTCCTCCAGCCCGCGCCCACCGCCGTCGCTGCCTCCAACACCGACGAACACCACAAAACCAGTCGCCCTCCTGACACTCTATCTCCATCTTACTCACTCTCCATCTCTCGTTCTCACAACCACCAACGGCAGCGGCCTAAACCCTAGCGCCGCCGCCGCCCCCAAACACCATCACCGTCATCGTTCTCATTACTGCTTCGCCTCCCTCGATGATCACCTCATCTACTTCTCTCTCCCTCTCGGCTACCACAACCAGCGCCGCCGCTGATCACCTGCAGGTGCGGATCTATAACCTCCATGTTCTCGTTTTCACACAACCGAGTTTCTCGTCGATTTACAACCGAGTTTCTCGTCGATTTATAACCTCCACATTCTCTTTTTCCCCTCTCTCTTTTTCGGTGTGGATCTAAGTTTTTCTATATATCGCTGTTGCATAGTTTGTTTATCTTTTTTGGATTAATGTATAAATATCCCGTAATAAGTTATTGTCTGTTCATTTAGGTTCCAATTCAACAAGGATTGTAAGGTTGTGCAATGGTCTGGAGATAATCTTAAGCAGATGAATATTCCATCTTCACTGCACAGTGTATTGTATTATAGCTTTAGTTAGTTTGATAACACATTCTATTTGTCGTCCAACTAATAGTTCCAATATTTTTGGAAGAGATTATTTCATTCTGGTTGCAAGAGAAGCATACTTTATTTGACTCTTGAAATTTCCTAAACTTCAATGTTTTTTCATTTTCAGCAAAACCCATTACAGTTTTGAGTTTTTGTTTTTTCAATTTATAAGCTTGCTTCTAAATTCTACCTATTGTGTTTGAATTTTATAACAATGCTAAGAACAGATACTTGATTTTGTAATTTTTAAGCATCAATATCATGTCAAGGGTAGTTGTTGGTTAGCTTGTATTGGAGATGTTTTCTATCTAGATTGTTAGTTGTTTTCTTACTTCGGCCTTTGGTGGTTTCATTTTTTGCTTTTATAGCTTTCAAAAGCTTGTGGGAGCTATATGTATTTGTGTTTGGTTGGCAATGGAATAAAATGTTTTGTAAAAAAAGGAGTCTATCTCATAACTTAAATTGGAAAATTGAAAACCGATTCAAAAGTGGAATTCAAACATGAAACTTGAGTTTTAGCAGGTTCAAGTTTGTGTTGCATAGATAAAATCAACACTGCATGTAAATCTTTTGTCATAATTTTAATTGTTGTACATATTGTGCTACTCATTTTGTCTTCTTAGTGGCATTTGTGTAGAATATTGAAATTTGATATGAAAATTTCAAGGCATATTCTTGGTTTTTGCACAAATTGTAGGTTATATTAATATCCTTTCGCAACCCATGGAATCTATCTATGCTTTAACCCTACCCATGTTCCTTTTGTGTTGAAATGAATCACAGTCGTCATAATTTGACTTTTTTATGTGTAAGGTACAAGCATCTAAAGCAGATTTCTATTGCCCGTTTCAAAACCGCTAGTCATACCATAAATTCAATATTCAACCAGGAGGGAGAGTCGCATGTTGAGCAAGAAGGGAGTGAACAAGAAGCGGGGTGGGGATTTTTGGTCGACAAGCAGATGTGATAGTAGGTTTGATTAGACACAACCATCAACAGTGGAGTGATGGAGTGATGGAGGGAGTCAGGACACAACCATCAACAATATTATTTCATTGATTGGTTGTAGTAAATAAGTAGTATAGGTCCTTTTCGTATTTGTATTTGAGAATATTGTATTTAACTATTTGTAAACCAATTTATATGGCATATAATGCTATGTGTAAAAGTACTATCATCACAAATAGTTTAGCAATAATATCGTTGCAAATCGTATTTAGCAACGATTTTTGCTTGTTTAGAAATGAAATTCGGTCGTTGTTAAATGCATTTTTTCTAGTAGTGTGGATTATTACAATTAGTGACTAAATACAGGAAATAAATTAAAAACAGGTAATGATTTTTATTTTCAGAATGTAGTTATCCCTCGGTATTCCCTCGAAAATTCGTTGGTAAGCCCTCGGAAAGCCTTTGGTATGTCGTCGGTAAATAACATTGGTAAACCGTCAACGACTATGCTCGGTAAGCCCTCAGTATTAGTTTTTCTTGTTAATACGTCGGTAATGGTGTCCCTCGGTAACTCGTCGGTATTAGTTTTTCTCATTGATCCGTCGGTAACGGTGTCCCTCGCGAATCCATCGGTAAATTCTCTCGGTGTTTCGTCGGTAAATATACCCTCGGTAATCCGTCGGTAAAATATTTCCGTCGGTAATATTCGTTACTGACCAGAATTTTGTAACCGATTCTTGCCCTAGGCAAACCGTCGGTAAATTATGTTATCGAGGGATTACCGACGGATTTGTCCTTCGGTAATAACGTTTTTTTGTAGTAGTGTCTAATCAATATGTTTTAAAAGGCATATGCAAATAACAAATAATGTATGCAGATCAAAAATAAATTGTCGGCATTAGAGGACGTTGATAGTAGGTTTTAAAAGCTTAGTACATGCATTTATTAAACTGTTCAATAGGTTTTAAAAGTCAAATAGTAATAAGTTTTGTGGAGACCACTACAAGATAAATGAATTTTAGTGACCGAAAGAAAGTGTCAGTAAAAGTCAAAAAGTAGTCGGTAATGTACTTTTGAATTTTTCCTACTGAAATAAGTTTAGTCACTAGTACCACAGTTGCTAAAAGTCTATATTTATATTTACATAAAATTTCAGTCAGTAAATGGTCAATACATTTAGTGACTTAAGTTTAAGTAATTTATGATTAAGCAAGCACCAAATCAAACCAATTAGATTACAATTTAACAAGCATATTATCATTTTAAATGAAATGAATTAGAATAATGTAATTACATTAGACACAAAGGTTGATCAGAAATCCATCATAGTAGATCAATCAATCAAGATGAGCAGTTGAGCGATCTAAATTTAGACCTGTTTGAGTATGTAATTCTCGATCGAGAGGACGATATTGAGAGTGGCTAAGGGTTCAGCGATGGATAGACGAGGGCATGTAGGGTGTAGAACGATTCTAGATTAGGAAGTGTAAGGGCGGACTAAGGTAGTGTGGAATTGCAGAAGGGAAAATCTGGACGGAGTAGTGCCGAGCAAGGACGGAGCGGCAACAAGAGTGTAGCCGGACGACTAGGGTAAAGGCACTAGGGTAGAGGCGGAACGATCAGCCGAGAGATAAGAGGGAGAGAATGAGTGAGAACTGGAATGTGAAATGAGAAATTAAGGATCTGTTGGGGTTTTTTTTAACTTTTTCTTTTTAAGTTTTGCCTACTTTTAACTTTAGTCAGAATAGATATGAGATGACATTTAGTTCTTGAAATATATTTTGTCATTAAAAGTCTCAGTTAGTAAAAGTCTAATATCTTGTAGTCGACTGATTATGTCAGCATTTAAATTTGAATGTTTTTCTCCTCCAATCCCTCAAGATTCTAGTGAATTAACCAAATGCCCATTTTTGATGGCTTGGTTTCATTTGAGTTTCGATATATGGACAAGTGAGCACAACCATGTACTGAAGATACCATGTATATTAATTATATATGATAACATGAATCATATCATAGGATACAAAATTACAAATGTGTAGTAAATAGTACGATCATTGTAATATCCCTTAGCTAGATTAGCATAATTTAACTTATTAATTTAATGTTTATTTGCTTTTAAGAAATGTACTTTGAATTATATTAATAGAACTTATGTTAAAGGTTAAAAGTGTTAATTGATGATAGTTAAGGTTAAAGGGTGAAACTTATAATTTAGATGAAGATCTAATAAAACACGTATCATTTAGTTTGATGAGTCATTATCTCATCATCTGCTGTCTTAAGAACACACCCACGGTTTCACATAGTTCATCTCAAACATCTCTCTGTAAATTGCAAGGAATAATTTGCAAGAGTTCTTGAATTTCTTTAGAAATCATCAAAGCAAGTGTAAAGAAACAAACAATCAAGAAAGAAATCCAGCTAATTTAAGATAAAAATCATCAATATGTGTGTGTACCGTGTTCTACGACCTGGATATTGTTCCAGGAACCATTTCTCATGAAAATGCAAAAGAAAACTTCAAATTGAAGTTCAAAATTAGTTGCAAACATCAAATAAGTTATGTAGAAGTCTAAGTCTAGCATTTAATTGGTTTATATGTAAAAATTGTAACCAAAATCGAATTGAAGGACCAAAGGTCGGAGACTATAAGTCTTAGCATGGTTGATTTTGGTGTTGGCCGAAGGCGGCCTTGACCCCGAGAATCAATCTTGAACTTGGGACCTTGGATGCGAGACTAGGACTCGGCCTTTGGGCCTTGCTTGTGAGACCCCGAAACATGAAGACTCGGTGTGGTCATTGGCTGTGATGATGACCCGGGGACATATAGCTTCGCGGTAGGCTTGGGGCATATGGACCCTGAGACTTTAAGTCTCTGGGTGCGCATGATTATGCTTAAAATCTATCTGTGAGTCTTGGTGCGTGCTAACTCGTCTTGGTTTTATTCCATTTCAAGTTGAATGTGCAATGGACCTTGAGACTTTAAGGCCCTCTATTGTCATTAAAGAATAAACTAAGTCATGGACAGAGAGACAAAGATTCTCTATCCATAAGAGATAGAGACTTAAAGACTCTATGTCAACATAAAGAAATTATCTAAGTACTAGTCATAAACCAACAATACTGTAGCATTCTTAAACATGACGTATGATAATTTAATATTCAACAATTCATTTAACAGTCAAACACAATTACAGAATATGAACAACAATTAAGAACATCAAGATCAACACAATATGTCGAATGCTTAGATTGAGACGAGAGAATTTTACATGAGGTTCCTTGATTTCTTGCACAGCAAGATCCGTATCTCTTCTCTATTCTAATTCGTATATGAACTGTATTCCAAAGCCTACAGCTACTGTAGCACCATTTCTATTTATATAGAAATACAAGAAATGAGAAATTACAAAATACACCCTTGAAATTTTACTATATATTTTTTTCATCTCTATTTATATTTGTACCCAACAATCCCCCCCTTAGAGATGAAAGCAATTTTCCAATTAAAGTTCAAACAGGAACTTCAATCTTTTTCTCTTTTCTTCTCTTTGATATCTGAACTTCTTTGTCTCTCACTGATCTTCATATCTCTTCTTCTTTGATCTTCTCTTTTCTTATGAGCAAACGCTCCCCCTTGAATCATGAGTAGCTTTTGATTCTCTCCCTTCATCAATCATAGACAACATATCATCTTTCATCTTTAAATCTTCTGCAGTTGTCACAATTGTCTTAAACTGTTATTGCAATTGTCTTCAAGCTACTCAGTAGTTGTTTCTGAAATACAATTTTTCTCCCGCTCATGATGATCATAAGAATTATGAACATCATGCAAAATTCTTCAGAGACGTAGATGCAGTGAATTTACAGTAGCAGAAATACAACATCAATTACAATGACAATTATAATTCATAAATCTTACAAATTGAGTCTCTTCCCTCAAAATGATATCCTCTCCCCTATTCTGAACAAATATCTCACTCCCCCTCAAATGTATACTATTTACTTACAAAAACAAACAAAGCTTTTCAACTTTGAGAAAAATGAAACAAATTCATTTTGAAAGTAACAGTGTCCAGGTCCACATAAGATTTCTGTTTGCAGAATAAACATAATCTATGTGACCTACTTTCAGTTCTGGCGTGATGTTAACACTGGTAGGATTTCCAAATAGTCATCGTGAAATTCTTTAACATGAATGAATCACTCTTATTTGTTCCGGCTTAGTCACTTTGGACTAGCAGTTTATAGTCACACAGACTATTAAACTCAAAGTGTCCTAAACGTGTATATAATCAGCTCTAGACACAATGTGCATCAAATGAAGTCGGAGATCGGAACAAATGTCCTCCTTGTTTTAATATCAATAATATCCAAATGCTATATTGATAGAAATGTTCTATATCTTCGTGATTATTGAAACAAAAAACTTTTAAGAGATAACTGAGTGGTTGGTGGGGTTAAGTGCATGTGTCACTGGGTCTATGACGTCTTTTTCAATATCAAGTCGCCTAGGCTTGATAAATTATGTGGATTACCTAGCCGACACAGTGTAGGTAGGATTATCTTTTCTTCAAATCCTTTCTCAACTCTCAGCTCTCAGCATTTTTCAACTAAGCTCCCTCCGGCTCACTTTTGAGAAATAAATTCAGTCAGCTTTATAGCGAAAGCATGATCTGATGCACCACCATCTCCTTTCAATATACCCCTCTCATTTACATTTTACCTCTGCTCGACCCTGTCAGTCTCCCGTGATAACTAACACTTCTCAACTAATAGACCTAAAGAACCCTTACCCACACAAACTATAGATGGTTTGCTCCTTGGGTAGGTCTTCCGGTTCTGGTTAGACCATTGAAGTGATGTTTATGCTACACAATATGGTGCATAATCAGAGTCAGCAGAAATAATCTTAACCATTTCAGCTCATGAGAGATCATACATAAAATAATTATAATTTTTTGCTCAAATGAATTAGGAGATGTAATTCAGAATGAATGTTGGAGAATGATGACTTGGGAGATATCATAATGAAATGAAAAATCTGATATAAGAAATGAAATGAACCAAGAGATTATAGGAGAATCCAGTATGAAAGAATAGAAAGAATTCTAACAAAGAGAATCTCAGAAGCAATGAGATGATGAAAAATCAAAGAGATTAGATCAATTAACCTCAATGATATACTCAGAGAATAAGAAATTAAGTTTCTTAAAAATTATTCTTTTTTAGCTCAAAAATATTTGTATGTGTGCAAAAAATATTTTCATGAAAAATACACACAATTTTGTAAAAAAAATGTCCTTGTCATAGTGCGTCTGAGTCCCCCCTATAAATAAGCACACAAAGTTAGTCAACTCATGGAAAATAAATCAGGAGAAAAAAATTATAAAAATAAAACTCTCTCTTTGTCAATTCAGCTTTAGAGTTGAATTCATGACAGGAATTTCAGAAAGATTTGTCTTGTAGAATCGGGTTCTAATCGGAAGTGATTAGAAGCCTTTGTTGCAGAAGCTATGAGTTTCAGTCTGAAATAACTAAAAACCATTTGAATTTAAGATCGGGTTTTGCACTGATATGTACAAAAACCATTTCCATTAAAGTCCGGGTTCTACTCTGTTGTGAGTAGAAGCCTTTGTTGCGGAAGCTTGGGTTTCAGTGTGAAATAACTGAAAGCCTGTAGCTCGGGATCTGTACTTAGACGTACAAAAGTCATTTCCAATGAAGACCGGTATCTAGTCTGAATTGACTAAAAACCAATACCAATGACGTATGGGTTCTACACTGATATGAGCAGAAGCCTATGTTCTGCCAAAAAAAAAAAAAAATCAAGATGTCTTTGGTTTCCAAACCAATTTGGATCCAGACTTGTTAGCACTTTTGGGTACCCATCTCAAAACGGGTTAGATAACCACTTCAGTACAGGTTTAGGTACCCATTGCAGATTATATTTCTTATCTTCTCTCTCAAACTCAGAAAGCAAAGTTCTTTTTGTATGATGAAATTGAAAATCTGAACTACAAAAGAAACTTGAATTTGAACGATCAGAATTTTGCAATCTCTTCTTTCTGAAAAACTGTCCGGTGCTAGCCTATTTCTGATAAGACTTGGTGTTTTTCTATGAATATGTTTTCTGATAAGAATAACCAGTATTTTCAGAAACTTTTGAAAGGTTTGATTTCGAAGATTCACCAGGGTAAATCTTGACTGGAAGTTTTTCAATTATTTTATCTTTGCCTTTGTTTATCTTTAAAAGATACTTAAGTTTAAGATCTGAAGTTGAATCAAGGTTGGGAATTTTAGCTAGATTCTTAACACTTTCTGAAGATATATCAGAATGATCAACTTTATGTTTTAAACAAACTGAACGAGTCTTAACCTCTGAATCATTTGAAAAAGAAGAAACATTAAATTGTTTATTAAGATGAAATATTTGATCTTCTAATACTTTGATGATGATCAAATATATATTTCATTCATGGTGAAATGATTGGTAATCAATTTTAAAATATTGTTCTTTAATCAAGAACATCTTTCTTTCAGCTTCAAACAAATTAGATTTTGCTTTGAAATCTTGTTCTTTAAGCAAAAACTTGTTTCTTTCATTCTCAAGTAAATCTTTGGTTAAACACAACTCCTTTTCAAGAGCAAAAAAACTCTTCAGAATTGTTTGTAACAGATCTTTGATGAGTATGATTTGACTTAGAAAGTGTTTCTTCAAAATCTTTAACTTTCTTATACAACTCAGATCGTTCGGGCAAAAGATATTTTAACTAAGTTGCATTCTCAATATTCTCTTTTTTAGAATCATGAAGTTCTTCTGATAATTCAGATATTCTCAATTTAAGACTATTATTCTCAGAATTCAAAGCAATTTGTTTTTCTTTTAAATACAAAATTTCTTCTTTCAGTCTTGATACATCATGTAAAGCAAAATCTTTATCTGTATTCAACTGAACAAGAATGTCATAATTATTCTTACGACACTTTTCGGATTCAGTAAGTTTAGTAATCAGCTCAGACTTTGAAAGATGTTCATTTGCCATTATGAATTGCTGATTTTGAATTTCCAAGATATTTTATGGACTGATGAGTGATTTCTGATTAAAGCTCTGAAAAATGTATATGTGAATGATAACTTGTTGAAAATCAGTTATGAATTGACTTTTTGACGTTGGAATTTTAGCTTTTCTAGCAGAAAAATGTCTGTAAATTTTTTCTGGAGTCGAATTAGGCCTCGAAAATTGCTTGAACCGGCTTTGCTAGTTCTAAAAATTATAGATCTCGGTTCAAGCTTCGATAAAATCAGCTATGAATTGACTTTTTGACGTTGAAATTTTAGCTTTTCTAGCAGAAAAATGTCTGTAAATTTTTTCTGGAGTCGAATTAGGCCTCGAAAATTGCTTGAACCGGCTTTGCTAGTTCTAAAAATGATAGATCTCGGTTCAAGCTTCGATTTGCTACATGGTAGGCCTTGTAACGATGTTCCAGTCAAAAGTTACGGCCAATTGAAGCAGCAGAGGTCAAATAGTCAAAAGTTAGATATCCTGAATCTCGAATGACTAAGGATCAAACTCGAATGCCTAATGATCAAGTTCGAATGCCTAATGATCAATCTCGGATGCCTAATGATCAATCTCGGATGTATAAGGACCAAACTCGGATGCCAAAGAATGAATCTCGGATGTCTTAAGAGGAAACTAGGTTGATTAACAATGAAACTCGGATGAAAAAGGTTGAAACTCGATTGAATAATGATGAAACTCAGTTAAGCTTCAGAGTTAATTCGGATGAATTGATGAAAAACTCGATCAATGAGATATTAAACTTGATCAACAAATGACTAAACTCGATGTATAAACAATCAATCTCGATTAACAAATGATCAAACTCGGTTGAAACACACTCAAACTCGGGTCATATGGTATGAAACTAGAATAAACCCTACAACAAACTCGATCAATAAATTCTTCAAACTCGATGCTTTCTTTGTGAAACTCGATGAAAGCTATGAGATTAATATTGCTCGAGTTTGATCAATTTAATAAAAAACAAGTTCAAATTTATCAATTTTCATCAAAAATATGTGAATTGATCTCAAATTGATAACGAAGGTGCGTTTTATACACGAAAACACTTTTTGTGAAGTGTTTTTGACTAATTTCATATTAAACATTCGAATTTTGACAAAAACCAGTAAGAACACGAATTTTTCAAAAAATCTATAAATTCCAAATTACTTTCTGTGTGTTTGGAATTAAGATTCAAAACTTATCTCAATTAATTCGTGTTTTAAAATGGCACACTCGATCCAAATTTCAGATCATTTCATCCACAAAATCAAAATCCCAAGTTGATTTTCAAATATTTCAAAATACGATGATGAACAGTTGTTCGACAGATTCAAAAATTCACTCAAAAATTTGGCCATATGTGGCTCTGATACCAATTGAGGATTCAATATTCAACAATTCATTTAACAATCAAACACAATTATAGAATATGAACAACAATTAAGAACATCAAGATCAACACAATATGTCGAATGTTTAGATCAGATGAGAGAATTTTACATGAGGTTCCTTGATTTCTTGCACAGCAAGATCCGTATCTCTTCTCTATTCTAATTCGTATATGCACTGTATTCCAAAGCGTACTGCTGTTGTAGCACCATTTCTATTTATATAGAAATACAAGAAATGAGAAATTACAAAATACACCATTGAACTTTTACTATATATTGTTTTCATCTCTATTTATATTTGTACCCAACAACGTATATGATCAAAGGCATACTAATGAGCTACAAATCAACATGATTAACAATAGAAACACAGACATGAAGGCAATAAAGATTATAAAGCTCATGATCATTAAAAAAATGACATGATTAACAAGTTAAGCAATATAAAGAGTAACACACGCAAGTATTGCAACAGAAATTTGCGACGGAAATTATCCATCACAAAATTGATAGATTTGCGACGGATTTGCGTCCTGTTAGCGACAGCCAGAAATATTTTGCGACCTTCAAAATCCGTTGCAAAAAAAATATAAAATTGCGACCGATGTGCAATCGATTTGCGAGATAAAAATAGTTCATCCCAAATTCCATCACAAATCCGACGAAAAATATCATTTATAGAAAAGAAAAAAAAAGTTTATTCACATTTGTCGCAAAGCTGACACAAGATCACCGACGTAAATTAGTCGCAAAGTTGCCTACGTAAATCCGTCATAAATCTTGACATGTTGCAAGGGATTTGCGATAGAAATTTGTTTGTTTTAGTTAAAAAGGCCTAAAATAGCGAGTAAGAATATCGATTATGTAATTAAATTCATAAACTTGATTTTGAATAAGTATCTTTTTTATGCACTTGCCAATAGATACGTTCGTATACATTTGTATTTGTTTTATATACGTTACAAAGTTTATGATTCGTTGTTAATGAAGAAACACGTATACGAGTTCTCGTATTTTAAAATTTTATATTTTTTATGCATTTAATAATGCATATATTAGTGTGTGGTAGTGAGTACGCGTGATTTTTATGATAGTGGATTTTTTAAAAAAATAATAAGTTTAGCTTCGTCACAAATCTATCGCAAATTGTTAAATTTTGTGAGCGATTTGCGACGGAATTTTGTTTCTTTTCGTTATTTTCTGGTCCAAAAGCCTAAAATATCGAGTAAGAATATCGATTATGAAATCAAATACATAAAACTTGATTTTGAATAAGTATCTATTATATACACGTGCCTATAGATACGTTCGTGTACATTTGTATTTGTTTTATATACGTTACAAAGTTTATGATTTGTTGTTAATGAAGAAACTCATATACGAGTTCTCGTATTTTAAAATTTAAAAATATTTATGCATTTAATAATGAATATATTAGTGTGTGATAGTGAGTATGCGTGATTTTTATAATAGTCGATATTTTTCTAAAAATAATAAATTTAGGTACGTCGCAAATCTATCGCAAATTGTTAAATTTTGTGAGCGATTTGCGACAGAATTTTGTTTCTTTTCGTTATTTACGGGACAAAAAGCCTAAAACCGAAAAGTCCATTTGGTTATTTGGGCGGGTTTACATTAAATTTTTTATTGGGTTTGGGTTTCGGTTAAAAAAGAAAAGTAATTTGGTTCTTTGGGCGGGTTTGGATTCAATTTTTTTTATTCGGGTTTGGATTCAATTTGGTTAAAAACGAAAAGTAATTTCGTTAAAACAACCCGATTCAATTTTTCATTCGGGTTTGGATTAAATTTTTTATGCATTTAAGATTTGAGCCCTTTATTAGGAAGAATTTCATGTATATCATTGTAAACCTTCATTATTACATATATATCCTTACAAACCTTTAAAACTCATTAATATATCCAAATATCTAATTTATAATAATTAAATCATTTTAAAAAACATAAAATATCATTTTTTTAATTTATTTATATGTAAATCCCTAAATTACCCTTTTCTTATAGACCTCCATTATTACATATATGTCATTACAAAATTTCTTATTACATATATATCCTTTTAAACTTTTAAACTCACTAATATATCCAAATATCTAATTTATAATTATTAAATCATTTTAAAAAACATAAAATATCATTTTCTTAATTTATTTATGTGTAAAATGCGTAAAATATCAATTCTTCATCAAATTAATATAATTGGTGCAGCACATCTAAAACAAATTCATGTAAAAAGTAGTTTCATGTGTCTCATTGAGGATGCTAAATCTATTGCTCCAAAAAAGAAGAGGGGTAGACCACCGAAATACCTGTCACGACGCCAGCTCCCCCCCCCCCCCCCCCCCCCCAAGAAATATCCTCCATTTGATAACCTAAAACGTCTATGTAAATAGCCATTGTTAGAGCTGGTTAATCTTAATTTCCTTCGTCTAAGCACACACACTCAAAGTTCACTCGAAGATTCCTTGGTCTGAAATTTATGCAAGAATGGAATAGAACCAAGGGAATTTTGACGTTGATTCTTACCGATGGTTGAAGTATGTACTACCGAGTGCGGAGTCGCAAACTCGCAATCGACGATGACGATGAAAATAAACGAAAATCACAACCTATAAAAACCGAGTGTGGAGTTGGTGATTTTGTGCTTCATGGAGGACCATCGGCGAGAAAGGGGATGAAGACGTGAAGCTGTGAAGCAGGTAAGGGATGAAGAAGCAAGCATGTGACTCTTTAATTCCTCTCTAATTCTAATTCAGATTTTGTTTCCTATTCAACTAGCGGAGTATTTAAGGAATTATAAATAAATTAATTACAAAAATAGTTTTTTGATATTTTAAAAATGATTTAATAATTATACTTAGCTATTTGGATATATTAGTGAATTTTAAAAGTATGTAAGGATATATATGCAATAAGGAAATTTATAAGAATATATATGTAATAATGGATGTTTACAAGGATATACATGAAATTTTTTTTTTAAAATAAAAACTCAAATACCCATTTAGGGTTTATTCACACTAACAGCCCCATCTCCTCCAAAACAAAACTTAAATAAAAACTCAAATACCCATTTGTGTTTACTCCCTCTACCGTTCTTATTTGTTGGCTACATCTACCGAAGTAGCGATCTGCTCCCTTCACCTCATCTCCTCCAAAACAAAACTCAAAATTTGTTCTTCACCGATCTGCTCCCTTCGGCCATCACCTCATCTGCCTCTACCGAAGTACCGATCTGCTCCCCAGCCCCACCGTCGCCCTCTAAATCAGAAAGAAAGAGTATCTCGCTGCTGCCTGCTGCTCCCTCTCTAGTAGCCATTGCACTCGCACACTCGCACTACGCTCGGTCGCTCGCCAGTGTCGGCACACCGCTGCTGCCGCCTACCGGTCGCGGATTTGTTGCTGCTGATTTCTGCTTTCTTCTTTTTTCTAAGTATTGAGCCCTTGAGGTATATAAATATATACATCTGATATCCTTAATTTATTAACTTTATATTGTAATTTTCTGATTTTTCTATATACAATTTTCTACTAGTTGTGAATCTATTTGTGTTCGTTAAAACAACTGATGTATATATTTTACTATTTGTTTATGTTTTAATATACATTCAGAAGCTGTGTGAATTTTGGTTTCGTGTTTAGTACCTATGATAAATCTAATTTAGCATTAAAGTTTCCTTCAGAAGTTGTATGAATTTTGGAACCCATCTCTCCTACCAGTTTCAACTTCATAAATTGTCCCAAAACTCTGCATATATGCCACCAACATAAAATTAAAATCATCATATATAAATTATTAATTAAAGAATTGAAAGAAATATAACATGCATACAAAAGCAACAGCATCTCTAGCAGCAATGACAACAATATCAGCACAAGAAACGACACCAGGACACACAAACTCCAATTGTGCTTTTGCATTCTCTATGACATCAAAACCTTTCACTCCCTGATGCCTAACTGCTTGTTTTTCTGAAATCCGTCCATTATCTATCAAAATAGATCCATCACACCCCTGGAAACACACACACACACATATATATGTATATATATAGGTGCATATATTATACATAATTAGCTAGGTAGAGTTAGACGTAGACTACTTCCATGCATATATAGTTTTTCTTTAATTTTTATTATATTATATTTCAACATTCCCCTTTTAGGCCTAAAATATTTCATTTATGCAAGAGGAACAACATTTTTTTGCGTGCTGTATGTATGGATTTTTTTAATGTGTTGTATGGGATATGAATATATATGGTCCATTTCTTATGATTTTTGTTCAATTGTTATTGTAGTTATTGATAATGTCATAGGAAACATAAGATAAATTGATAAAGGAGACTTTTATTGAGAAGCACACAAATCATGATCATCACATGTGGGAGATGGCTGCTAGAGAGAGGAAAAATGGAAGATTGTATGGGGCGAACGACGCATCGGTTCCTGTTTTTGTGCTGACAGGAACATCTTCTATATCTAGCAAGGGTAGTCATCAATCATAAACCGAAAACGATGAGGTGAATTTATTACTATTTATTCCCATAAAACGTGTGTGTCTATATATATATATATATATATATATATATATATATATATATATATATATATATATATATATATATATATATATATAATTTAAACATGTGTATATAAGTATGAAATATATTTTCTGATTTATAGATTGAAAGGTTGAAAAAGAAGGTAGAGGAGATGGAAGAAGAAAGAGAGATCGAAAGAGCAGAAAGAGAAAAAGAAATGGTCGAGTTTGAACAAGAAAGAGAAATTGAAAGGGCAGAGAGAGAACGAGAGCGAACGGGTTTGGAGCAATGAATGGCCAAAGATTTAGAGGACCATCAAAACGAAATGGATAAGAAGATTGAAATATTGTTTGCATGGTTTCAAAACCCCCATTCTTAAGATGGTAATTGCTATTCGTATTGTTAGTGTATTGTGTGTAAAGATAACAATACTACTGCATCATGGCTGATTTCATAAAACACTTGAGGGTCACACCGATGAGCACAACTCAGCAGATGCAGTTAAACTATTGAATAAATAATATTGGATATTGTTTATGACACGAAATGATCATTGAGATTAAATTAATGTGTGATTAATTATATCTCAAAGTACGGGGACTAAAAGTACAATATAAGATATTGTAAGTGATTTAATTGTCATTGGATGATAATTAAATAAATTATCTAGTCTTTTATTTATTATTGGATATTAAATAAAAGATTGATTTATTTGAATTATAATTATCATCTGTTATTTGATAATTGGATGGATAATTACAAACAAATAAATAGAGATAATTATAAATAATTATCTAGTCATTTATATATTATTAGATAATATATAAAAGATAAATATTATTTAAAAGATATATAATTATAGAGATAATTATATAAGGTTTAAATAATAAAGATAATTATTGAGATATATATTACATTATTATATTAGAGTTTGATTAAAACTAAAAATAATAATAATAATAATATATATACGGCCGAGTTATGCATATGGAATTATGGATATATATATACATATAGATATCATGATGGTGTTTGTGGAGATCAAACCTAAAAAAAAGGTAAAAGGCGGCACACACACACAAGGTGTATGTGTGCGCGCGGTGGTTCGGCCGTACCAAAACACATACATTTATGTGTATGGTTTTCCCGTTCTTCGTGTGTTTGATTGCATACCTGACGCCGCTTCGATCGTGTCATCACCGGTGGATACCGAAAGCGTCTCATTCGTGTATTCTTGTCATAGAATACAAAGGTACGAATTTTTATTGCTTTCTCGTTTACTTGTCTTATGTATACTTGATGATCCGTGTACGGCATTCGTATTTTTAAAAGCTTCCGCTGTGCGTTAATCAGATTAACGTTTATGTTTTTATGAATAAACGATACGAATTCCCAACAGTGGTATCAGAGCCATCTCAAGTAACATAATGATAGTATTATTCAAGTATTTATGTCCAACGTTTTTTTAAAGTTTCGATTTTTAATAATTAAAAGTGTTTAAACGATCGAAATCGATAATTATAACGTTTAAGGTTTTGATTCGGCTTGGAGAAAATCAACCAAAGGTTTTGGAAACCCCATGGTGATTCTCGGCCAACCTTGGAGTTTTTCGGAACTCGGGATTTTGAAACCTTAGTTCGTTTTATTTAGTTGATGTTTGATTGTTTAAAAGGGTTTAATTGATTAAAGTCGGAAAATTAAACGTTTCGATTCACGAAATCAAACCTAGAGATTTCGGCCGTGGGTTGAGACCCATGATCTCTCGGTTGTGATGTGGTAACCGAGGTGATGGATTATTTGTTTCCGTCATGTCGTTTAATTCACGGTTAAACTCGAACGATTAAATTAAATGGGTTAAAATCGAATTAATAAATCAAAAGTGTTTGGTTCTTAATATTTAAACATTTGTGACTAAATGTGTTTTCGGTTTTATAAAATTAAAGTGGAGACTTTATTTGTTTTTTTTTTAATAAAAATTCGCGAATCGGTTTAAATATTATTCGATTCGATAATTAAACGATTAATTGGAATATGGAAATCGATATAATCAAAGTGAGTTGATTAAAGGCTTCGATTAATTTCAGCCATCAAAGGGTTTTACACCCTACTTGTTTACGGTTCATATGAGTTATTGAACCCGAGTATGAGTCGGTTAACTAAGTTGGTTCGTTTCCGTTTTCCGGTAATTCGTCGTTTAAATTAAATCGGTTTTAATTAAAAGTTAAGTTTTAATGTTGAAATTAAAATTAATGGTAATTTTAATTTATAAACTAGATTTAATTTATGCATTTAATATTTAGTTCCATAAAATGCATTATTAAATTAAAGGGAGTTTAATTTAGGGATTCTATTTTCAAATTGATGAAATCGTGACTTTGAGTTTCATGCTCGGTCATGGTTTAATGTTTTTGAGATTTGATCTCGACATTAACGTTTTTGGTAGAAATCGTTTAAAACCATAAAGAAAAGTTTTTGGTGTTATTTAAAGATGATCAAATTTTGGTAAATTGTTTATTAAGAAAATTGACATTTTAAATAAAGTTTAGTTATTTATTTTTGAAAAGTGTTTCAATTAAATAATAGTTAATTGATAATTATTTAAAGGAAGTTTAAATTATTTATCAATATTATTTGAGAATAAAACTATATTTATTAAAGGTTGTTTAATAAAAAGTTTCTTAAAATAGTAAGTTTAAGTTTCAAAGGTGTTTGAATTGTAAATTGAATATTTTAAGAAAAGTGTAGTTTTGAATCCAAAGATAATGCAAAGATGGAATTGAATTTGAATTTTTCGGGAAAAAGTTTCTAATTATGGAAAGTGTTCCTAAATTTCGAGTTTACGAACCGTGTTTAATTTAAGAACGATATTGGACATATTTACTTCAATTAATGGTGGATTAATTGGTTTTGGAATTATTTTCATGTCAAGATGAAAATGAATTCTGGATTATTTACAAGCTTTTCTGCTTTATTTATGTTTGTGACATAGCCGAGCCTTGAGACCCTTTGTTTGTGATGGTTGGTTGTTTAATCTCAATGTTTGCTATTTTTTATTATTGGTTATTTTTGGGAAGGCCTGCGTGCCATTGGAATCCCGGGTTTTATGATGTAATCTGTAATAGGTTAGAAAATAGGCAAATGTATTTAGATTAAAATTATGTAAAAAATCTTGGAGAAGATGTCCATCAAGAAGGAGGTCATTCATCAAGGACGCTCGGTGACATTATCGGATGCTGAGGCTAGTGGGAGCTGAAAGAGTTCATCCTTCTTGCCTTGTGTGTTGATTTTGTCCCTTAGGTTTTGACCTAATTGGTTTGTCCGTATGGCTCTCGGAAACCAATTTAGTTTCGGCAATGCTATGTCACCATGTGGTTGTATGTTTTATTTCTTTATGCTTTATTTATATCTGCGTGGTTGTGGTGACAAAGTAGATAAATAAAAGAAATCAAAACTACAATCATTTTTGAAGAAAAATTAAAGTATTTAAAAGGAAGTTTAAATTGGAAACTTTAATTATTTTGTCAGGTGTTAGATATGACATTTTTATGAAATTAGTTTTTCAAATAAAAGGAGATTTATTTTAAAATGTCATATGATCAAAGAGTTGAAATTCTTAAAACTGGTACATTAACTGGATTGTTTACCAGAATAGGTGGTGTCTAGGACAGTCTTGCTCGGGCTGTGGAAGTTCCAAAAGGTTTAGAAACGAAAGGATCCTGCCTGCAGACTAACCTGACTGGCCACTAGTTCTTGGTAAGAGACTGGTTATAAACCCAAATTAAAAATCTGACACAGCACACCGTCCATATAGTGGCACTCACGGTGACCGGTCGTCGTAAGTAGGTTCAGCCTTCGTTGGGTGCTTACGCCGCAAACTCGGAGAGCTGTGAGGTAAGCACTGCGGATCCTAAGTGAGACTTGGGCCAGTGACTTGCAGTTGTTATATGGTGTGTGTCAGTGGTGGTTCCTCAGTAAGACTGTTGCCCAAGGTGTGGATGAGATTAAACATGTTCAATTTAAGAAATTGAAAATCTCATATGATCTAAGAGTTGCAAAGGGGTTGTAATTGGTAATAAGTTGCCTGCCTGAGTAGATTATTCATGTAGGTTCAACCTCCGTTGGGTGCATGAATAAGTAAAATGGTTCTTGGGATTTATAAACCATTTTCTGAATTTTGGGTTATTGATTTATTAATGGTTAATCAAACACTGATTTTTTGAAAAATTGTTTAAGATGGTTGAAAAAGACAGAGGTAGAAGCGGTTTAATAATAACAATGACAATAACAGCAATAACAACAATGATAACGTCAATATCCTTTTCCCACTTGAAAATCCTCCCCAAAAGCACATGTTGCTACTTTGAGGTCCATTCGGGATATGGAGAACTCAAAAGAGGCAACTTCCTGAACTGGGAGTAAAATCTCACAAATGTTCTGAGTACAGGGTGAAAGTCGTATATTCTGGAAAGGGCACCAGAACCTGCTCCTGCAGAGACTGCTACAGTTGAGGAGAGAAATCTCCACAAGAAGCACTCTGAGGATTTGGTCAATGTTGCCTGTCTAATGCTAGCGACCATGACATCTGAGCTGCGGACTAGCCTTATGGACGTCTCAGCTTGACAGATGTATCGCCAGCTAAAGGATATGTTTCAGACTCAGGCTCGGACTGAGAAAGATATATGACAAGGGCTCTGAGCTCCTGCAGAATGGCAGAAGGAACAACTGTTAGATCCCATGCGCTGAAGATGAAATGTTATCTGGATCATCTTAGCAGACTTGGGTTACCCGTGACACAGGACATGACCACGAATCTAATTCTCAATTCCTTATTGAAGGAATTTTAGCAATTTGTAATTTGTTACAATATGCACGGAGAAGATGATCAGTGGGCTGCATCGGATGCTATAGACTGCTGAGGGAGTGATTAAGGAGAGAAGATAGGGAAAGAGACGGAAGGGAAAGTAAGTTTCCAAGCCGGAGGTTAAAGCTAACAAGTAGCTAAAACCTAGAACTAGAGAAGTCAAATCCAAGGATGAAAAATTCTTTGAGTGCTAGGAAACTGGGCACTGGGAAAGGAATTGTCCCAAGTACTTGGAAACGGTCAAGGTTGACCGCATTGAGACTTCGTGTATCTGAATCAGTCACTTCTATTGTTCTTGGATATGCGATACCCAATTGAACAAAGTTTCATGCATAATGTCTGCAATGACTAAAATGAAGAGAAAAGAGATGACAGATTCAGTGGGAGCATAGAGACATCTTAGAGAATACTCTGCTGGACACTATTTTCATGTCATCAATAGTTTATCATGGTGTAGTATACAATTGATTGAATTTCTTGCAAGTATTTTTGGGATAAATAAAGAATTTTTTGGAGTTAAAAATTTGTTGCATGAAACTCCTATTGTTTAAGATTACTAAACCATGATTATAGACTATTGATTCAAGTGGAGCTTGAATAGTAACTTGTCAATGGAGATTGGACAAGCTAGTAGTCATATTCAGATAAAAAGGATTAACTATGTTGTTGTGTAAATTGTTCAAGTGTTCAAATACAGTTTCATTGAACTTGTTAATTCTTGAAAGTTAGTTCAAGAGATTATATGAGTTGGATAATCATCCGTGATTATATAGAAACTAATAAAATGCAGAATTAAATGTAAAGGAGTTACATGGAGGTTAATTCACTTCACTTGTCAGAAATAATCAGACTTAATAAGTCAAAATTGTTTAGACAAGAAGTAATCGCATTTTATAAAATTACATGTGAAATGTATACAACTTGTGTGATGGTTAGTCAAGTAATAGCCTTTGACTTGTTTAAACACTCGTCGGCAAACTTGACGGAACACTACAACAAAATGTTGTCGATAACCAGCTTCTGGTGGTTATGGATACATATCACAAATGCTGAACACAATGTTATTAAAAAGGATATATTGTTAAGATATAGATAAACCGCATACTGTCATATTCAAGACTAAACATCTAAACGTATCACTAGTAGCAATTAATCTGAATTGCTAGAGCTCCTAAATTTTAATCCTGGTGTCTTTATGAGTGATTTACCAGTTCCTCTAAAGATAATGGATATAAATTTGTACGGAGATTCAGATTGAGTCTGAATAATATTACAAGAAGTTGTAATAAATAACTAGTGTAATTTTTCAAAGATAAACGATAATGGAAGTTAAGTCAGTTAACTAGAGAACACTCCCACTAAGATCATGTCTGAAATTAATTTTTCGATAGATCGTGTTACCGTTACATTTGATAAAGGAACAGTAGCATTAAATTGATGGAAGTCATGTTGTGTTTATTGAGATAAAGGAGATCAACATGATATCTTTAATGTCGTTCTATTTTGCATGTTTTAGAAATCCAAGAATAAATTTGAAGTTATTCTAAAACTATTCCATAGCTGCTTGTTGTCGTGGGAACCACAACGAGAATTAAAAGGCTACTGTGGTTTTTGGTTGATATTCATGGGTGATGAATATAGCAAAGGCTGGACCAAATTCACAGGTATTTGTTGCGAACAAATATTGGATTGACCCACCGATTGAGACCACTTTGTGGATCATAGTCATGAGTCGTCTCAAAAAGGTAATCCTTAGTACCTGAGATGTCTACGTACTTTAGTGCGGGTGTTGCTGTACATTTGGCCTAACCTAACGTCATCCGTAACTGGGTGATCATAACGGTTCGAGGCTGGTTGCAGTGGGAGTCGTGCTGGAGGCCTAGATATCAATATGGGATTTGCACCTTCTTTTAACTAAGAAGAGATATTTCTGGGCCCCTCGGCGATCGATACTGACAGAAATGCATGGCCATGCTCGGACAGAACTGATGTGTTCTAATCTGTCTGTTTCAGTTCAGTATGAGATCAGGGAGTCGAGAAACATAATCGTGTTTGCTACGGTTGATCTAATCCATGCCTAGCTTTCACATTGAAATATCGCGATGCATGGGATATAACCTAAGTTTCTTTTTGGAAGACTGTTTCAAGAAGAATGCCCGAATGGGAGTCAGAGTTTTTATGACCTTGGTTGCCTAAAGTGTCTAGCCATGACCTCCTTTAGGCGCATGCTGCAGGACAGTATGTCGTCTTTTACAAGTGGGAGTATGTTAGTGTATGGTGTGTAAAGATGGCATTACTACTGCATCATGGCTGATTTCATAAAACACTTGAGGGTCACACCGATTAGCACAACTGAGCAGATGCAGTTAAACTATTGAATAAATAATATTGGATATTGTTTATGACACGAAATGATCATTGAGATTAAATTAATGTGTGATTAATTATATCTCAAAGTACGGGGACTAAAAGTACAATATAAGATATTGTAAGTGATTTAATTGTCATTGGATGATAATTAAATAAATAATTGTAGGTCCCGAGAGGTTCCCAAAGTATATAGTTATAAGCTGTAGAGGGGGGGTGAATACAGCAATTTAAAAAACTACACACTCTTTTCTCAATGTTTGTATGTATTATCAACAATTTGTTAATTACAATCAAGCTTGAATGCGGAATAGTTCAAGCTGAGATGACAGATACAACAGTATGCTTACTAGTCTAAGACAGACTCGAACTAGTATACAATGAATACCCTCACTAAGAAGCACTCACTGTGTTTACAAGACTTTAGGAACAGCTTAGGTAAAACAACTTAGACACACAGATGCTGTTTTACAGAAGACTTGCATGCATGAAGATCACACTTGCACGTTCACTCTTGGTTTAAGCACTTAGCTTTCTTCACATCTCTTTCTGACCTTAGAAGCTTCCTTTTATACTCACTTAGAGGATCTGAGAGAAACATCTTCATTGGACAGAATGAAAAGGAAAAGTCTTGTTGAAAAGACAACATAACCTTTTCTGCACTTTTCTGAAAAGCAGACTTGTCTTCACATGTGCAGAACTTTTGTCTTTTTACTTTGTCTACTGTTGCATTGCCTTTAACTAATTTAGGAATGTCAACTTTGCGTCTTTCTTCCCTGTAAAGGCCTATTTTGATATAAGAAAAAGGTCTGTCACCCTTTTTCAAATATCCTTTTGTCTTCATGTTACAGAACAGCGTGGGCAGGCTGAGCAGTTCTGTTTTCCACTTTGTCTTCGACTTTGTAAACTGATCTTGTAGTAAAAAACAATACATGATGACTTGGAAACAAATTCCATAAAGTGTTTAGCCTGTTCACAAAGAAGGTTCTGTTCACAAAGAACAGAACACTTTAAAAATGCCCAAGCTGCTCAACAGTGTAGAGCAGCCGTAGACAGTTTTATGTCTCAGCCTGTTCAGCAGACAGAGCAGCTTGGACAAACTGTCTTAGTTGCAACACAATGCAAACAATATAGAACAGCTTTAGAACTGATATTGCAAATCAATTTTCAGGGTTTCAATAAGGCAATATAACGCCTTAAATTCAACCTTCAAATGCATCAACAGGTTTGATTATAAAATCTCCCCCTCAGATGGTAGAACAGGTTTGACTGAGGCCTTTTTTGTGGGCCTAACAATCTCCCCCTATTTGCAATAACCTCAGTTCAACTGGGTCTTATCAAAAATCACGTATATATTTAACAGTAACATTTTGCCTGAAGATAAAATTACAACAATTAGTAAAGTAAGAAGATCAGTTTATAATATGAACACGATTTGACTATACTAGACAACACATGTTTCTTACAAAGAGTACAACTATGTACTAAAATGTATTTTCAACTATGTAAAAGCAAGAATTACAACTTATGTAATAATGTACAACTAATGTACAGGATGTACAACTAATGTACAAGGTGTTTGGACTGTTTGAGTTGGGAGCAGAAAACGGTAAGCCTGTCCAACTGATGGACAGCTCCCATTCTTTACCTACCTAGACGGTAGATGGACTTCATATCACTGGAGAAGGATCCTTAACCATCCTTTCCAATTCTTCCCTTGTATCCTCAAGTTCCTCAACTTCACTTCTGATGATCATGAACTTGGGATCATTGAGTTCTCCTCTTTCATAGAAGCCTCTGAGCTGATCCCAGATGGCTACTCTCCATTTGCTAGATTGCCTGAAAGAAACTGCAAGTCTGAAGGCGGCAAGTTGTCTCAGATCAACTTTGTATAGTTCTGAGGCCCTTTGGAAGCAGGGGATCTACAAAAAATGCCCCCCGCTCAGGTTCTTCTATAATCTTGCCATCCTCAAACTCTATTCC
>JAANYP010004826.1:0-25922 GCA_020465985.1 Centrapalus pauciflorus | reverse complement strand
TTTAGGGCAGCTATGATCAACTCCTTTTATTCAAGGCGGGCATACGTCGCCCTTGTTCAATAGCGCGTAGGAGTAGCTCCATTTCTGTATCCCTTTCTTTGTACTTCGGCCTTTATTTTGGGGATGTCAACCGAGACACCCTCTTTACTCTTTGGAAATTCAGGCCCAGCTCGATCTTGCATTCGTTTCTGAATGATTTGAATTTTGTCATGAGTTATTTGCAAGATTTCGGGTCCCAGGTCCAGTTATTGGTTTTTCACCCGCCTCATGCCAACAGCTTGGAGTTAAACACTTTCGTCCATAAAGAGCCTCATACGGTGGCATCCCAATAGACGAATGATAACTGTTATTATAAGTGAATTCCATCAAAGGCATATGGGTATCCCAGTTGCCTCCAAAGTCAATAGCACAAGCTCTTAACAAGTCCTCAAGCACTTGAATGGTTCTCTCACTTTGGCCATCGGTTTGAGGATGATACGCCATACTCAAGTTAATACGCGTACCTAAAGCTTCTTGAAACTTGGCCCAAAAGTGAGAAGTGAACCGAGAATCACGATCAGAAACGATAGACTTTGGAACTCCGTGAAGTGAAACAATTTCATCAATGTAAAGCTGAGCTAATCGTTCCATAGAATAGTTTTCACGAATCGGAAGAAAATGAGCTGACTTGGTTAGACGATCCACGATTACCCAGATGGAATCGTGTTGACGAGAAGTGTTCGGTAACTTGGTGACGAAGTCCATGGTGATGTGATACCACTTCCATTCCGGGATGGGAAGTGGTTGCATATCACCACGTGACTTTTGATGTTCGACTTTCACCTGTAAACAAACTAAACACTTTTCCACATAAGCACCGATATCACGTTTCATTCCGGGCCACCAATACCTGGTTTTCAAGTCACGATACATCTTGGTGCTACCCGGGTGATAAGAGTACTTAGTGTTATGAGCTTCTTTTAGGATCACTTCACGTAAACCACCTTGTTTAGGAACCCAGATGCGGTTCTTAAACGTTTTCAAACCTTGAGAATCATCAGTAAGGAAAGGAAGTTGTCCGACTAATCGCTCGGACTTAAGATCTGAATTAAGAAGAACCTTTTGTTGACATGATCGAAGTTCATCAAGAATCGAAGGAGTAACGGTAACGTATGATAGAATATAATTCAAATGAAGCTTTCGGTCAGCTTGTATCTTCCGACTCAAGGCATTGGCTACTACATTAGCCTTACCCGGATGATAGACTATTTCACAATCATAGTCTTTAATGAGTTCCATTTGCTCGTTGTTGTCTCATATTCAAGTTGTTCTGATCAAAGATGTATTTTTAAGCTTTTATGATCAGTAAAGAGTTGGCATTTCGTGCCATAAAGATAATGACGCCACAACTTTAAAGCAAAGACAACAGCTGAAAGTTCAAGATCATGCGTAGGGTATTTCTTCTCATACTCCTTAAGTTGACGTGAAACATAAGCGATTACTTTACCCCGTTGCATAAGAACGCAACCAAGACCCATTGCCGAGGCATCACTATATACCACGAAGTCATCGTTGCCTTCGGGTAACGCGAGTACCGGGGCGTTAGTGAGACGATTCTTTAGCTCTTGAAAGGCGTTTTCTTGCTTATCGGTCCAGGAATATGTTACTTGTTTCCGGGTTAAAGTAGTAAGAGGTACGGCGATTTTTGAGAAATCCCGTATAAAGCGTCGGTAATATCCAGCTAGACCCATAAAGCTGCGCACTTCGGCCACATTTTTCGGTTGTTGCCAATTACGGACGGCTTCAACCTTTGCGGGATCTACTGATATACCATTTTCAGATATGACATGACCCAGAAACAGTACCTATTAAATTAAAGTTTAAGATTAGATTATGTTATGTTGTAAAGAATAATATTTGATGTATTCATATATTACTACTTATAATTATGAATAAAGATGTGTATTAAGTTATGTTGGTCCCGATGAGATGACTAACAAGAACTACAACTGCTACAATAGATTACAGAAGGGGGGGGGGGGGTTGAATGTAATCAAACAAAACAGTAGATTTTTCAAAGATTAATTTGTTTTATTGATTTGTATCAAAACAAACTAATTACAAACATACGGATTTAGAACAAGTATAAAACCTATTCTATGTTTGTAGTCTCTGAGACAGATGATGCAAGAATTTAAACTACTCAGCAAGTATATGAATGGAGTTCAGGTCGCTGAAACAATGTTTGCTCGCTGAGAGTTTGCTCGTGAAGTGTTTGCACCAAAAGTATTTTCTTCGATACGGAGTCTTGCTTATATAGGCACTTCTGCATTTAATGCTCCCAACCATATTTTTGATGTTGTCGACTTCTGGTTGGTTGATAAGGAAGCATTTAATGAAAGGATGGCTACTTGTCCTTTGTGTGTCAGACCAGGTACAGAAGTACTATTAAAGTAATAGTACTTTTACCTTTTGTCCCATACTCGGAATGGAGTGTTCAGTACAGAGGGGACAAAAGGTATGGTCAACCATGCCTTAACAATTTGAAACATTCCCGCTCTTTTTGACTTCTGGAAATATTTTCAAAAGGTTACTTCATCATCGAGTACATCTGTCAGATACTCGCTGATGGAACTTCTTGGCTTGTCGCTGTGAAGTGCTCGCTGATCATCCGTTTCAGCGAGTCACTCTTAACTCTTCATCAGACTTCGTCTTCAGGGAGTTGTGACTTTAAGACTTGGACAGCTTACCTCTTTCAGCGTCTTTGTTAGGTGCTGATGAAGTACTTCAGTTTGCTGATGAGCTTTAGCGACTGAGACTTTTTCTATCATTTTATTTAATATACAAATATGAACAAACGGGGACCTAACAAATTCCCTTTAAAATGATAAGAAAAAGGTACTTAGTGCTCTTCTATACAATATGAACATATACACAGTTCAGAGCCTAAGTAGCAAACTTAATGGATCCTAAACTCGGAAGCTCGCTGAGATAGCTCACTTCAGCGAACAACACTTAGTCAAATAATCTTGACCCATCAGTTCTGTTTTTGGGTTCTTTTCAATGAATAAACTTTTTCTTTCATTTTTCATTCAGATTGCATTCAATACATTTGAAAGACAAAAGTACAACAAATGAGAATTACTTGAAAAGAAATTACATGTACAATTACAAAACCAAATCAAAATTTTTCAAGGAGAGCTACTTGGCCATCTTCGGTCTTTTGACTTTCGGCTTCTGAGATTTTAGCTTCAGTATCTGATCAACCAAGTTTAAGAAGCCTTCATCAGGATACTTGGATATTCTGTTAATGTGCATCAACATCCTGAGTTGTTCTTCTGAGCACCTGGGAAGATCATCAAACCGTTGCAAATGTTTCTCTCTTCCGATTTTAAACATGATGCCCTGGACCGGTTCAGCTAGTACAACTCCTTGGCTGAATCTGACACCCTCAGGGAGAGAAGTGTCCAAGCTTTCAGCGACTGTTGGTACTGCTGCATTTTTCCTTGAAGTTTCCAACAGTGCTGCAGCTTCTTTGTCGGTCTTCGGTTGTACAAACTTTAGGATCTCAGCAGGCGTGTGATACAGCGACACATCGATACCTAACATTTGTTCAGCTTCATCCTTCGACTGGAACTTCTCCTTCAGCAGCTCAAGTAGCCTGTTTCTTGCTGCTGAAGGTTTCTCCCTGAGAAGAGACTCTGCGATTTCCACCCACTCGCTGAAGCCGAAGAAATGTAAACGGCTGTTGATGGGCGAGACAAACTCCATTTTGTTGTTGTCTCTAACCACCTTCAGGTCTATCATCGTCTTCTTCTCAGAGTTGATTGAAGCGTAGGCATGTACGATCGTTTCTGGCCTTTTTCGCTTTGTCATCAACTTGGTGTATTTCTTTCGCAAGTCTTGGTCATCAACATGTGATCCAAAGACGATTGTGTCACTGTCGTCTTTGGATTCCTTGGACTTTTGCGGAGCTTTGGACTTTGTTGGAGCTTTGCCTTTGCCTTTGGTTGCCAGGGATTTTGCAAGCCTTTGATCAGCGGCTTCTTGTCTTTGTCTCTCTCTTTCTTCCCTGGCATCTTGAGCAATCAGCGCCTGGATAGCCATCTGATCCGCTCTTTCTTCTGGAGTGATATTTTCAATGTAATCCATTAGAAGTTGCGGATCATAGGCTTCCTTAATGGGGTTGGATGTTTCTTGTCCCCTTCTCATGTAGTACCTGCTTTGGTCCTCGAGGAAATTAGCTATTTTAGTCAATCGCATTTCCACTCTTTCTCTTTTGTTTCCTCGAGGAGCCTCACCTGGCCAATAGTGGTCGTTGTATGAGTCGGTGTCCTCGACTTCAGTGACCAGATTCTTCATTTTTCCAGTTTCGAGGGGAGGAGCAGGTGTTGGCTCAGGCCTTGGTTCTTCAAAGGCTATTGTGGCTTTGGGCCTGACCTTTTGGACTTTCTGTGGGAGTCCTGCCAAGGGGGCAGCCTTCTGTTGCTCTGCCTCCTCCATTGTTTTGAAGGTAGGAAAGGTATAAGGTTGAAGGTAGTGTTGGTTGGTTGGTAGATTAGATAAATCTACACCTATTGTAGGTCCGGACCATAGTGACATGGCCCGGAACTGGTATTCGCTTTCGAGATGAGAGCTGAACCTAAGATGTAGATCATCGGGTACAAAAACGGGAAAGGCATATGTGTGTGTGGGTGATGGAGAAGGGCTATGGGATGGTAGGGGAGGTGTTTTTGGTGGTGACGTGGGGGGTAGGGGAGGTGAAGAAGGCTTAGCTGAAAAGAAACTAGTTATCAGCTTCTGTTTCAGCGAGCTCTTTGGAGGAGTGCTCGCTGAGAAGAAGTTAGTAATTAATCTCTGATCAGCGGGAACTTGAGCAGATTGTTGCTCGGGTTCAGACTCTTCCCCCTTTGAGGCTTGACTTGCCAGGAGGGTAAGAAGAGCCTCAACTTTGAGCAACAACTGCTCAAGGGTCGGCTGGGCAGGGGTAGGCTGAGGTGAGGTAGGGGTTGGCTGAGATGCCAAAGAATCAAGAGTTTTCTGCAAACTCTTCAGCACAGCCAGAATCTTTGGATGAGTGGCGGCTGAATGAGTCTTCAAAAACTCCATAATTCCCGACATGGTGCCCATTGGTTCAGCTACAAAATTGCCAAGGGCGTCAACGATTGGTTGGCTGATTTGGGCTGAGGTAGGCACCAGCTGTTCGAGTGATTCATAAAGACTCTTAATAGAATCTTCAATGAACTTCCCCAGGCAGTTGGTGCTTTCCTGGTGGATGTGAGTGTGAAGGCTGGTGAGGTTGGTTAGGTGAAGGGCTAAGGACTCCTTCAGAGATTGAAGGTTAGCTAAAATGAACATATGCTGTTGTTTATTGCTTTCAGCTATAGTTCGCTTCAGCGAGTCCCGGGTTTGTGTTTGGGTGTGGGTGAGGGTATTGATTGTCGAAGAAAGAGTATTTTGGTGTTGAATGAGAGATTCAACACTAAGGGATAGACGATCAATGTGGTTAAAGGTAGTGGTTTGGTGGGTTTGTATGGAGGAGCGGAGCTGAGAAGTTTCAGATGTAAGCTGACGCACCGCCATTGTTAATAGGCCGATGTCGTCAGCAGGGATGTTAGAGGGAGTGTGGGGTGGTGTTTGGACTTTGGTGGGAGAAGTCTCTGAAGCAACATGTACTTCAGGGACTAAAGGCACAGCCGTCTGAGGAGGATCCTCCTCAGCCGTTTCATTATCAGAATCAAAAAGTCGCTGAATAGCGGCTAATCTTTTCTGATAAATCTCAGAAGATATCTTCTGATACTCTTCATCTTCTCGGTTATCCGAAGAATCACTTGAAGAGTGTGCCGGGGTTGGTTGTTTTCCCTCACTAATGGCTTGGGTTTGAGCCATTCTTTCATTGGGAGATGCAGCCTCAGAAGTAGATGGTATTTGGTCTACCTCATCATCAGCTGCTGTGACATTTGCCTCAATATCAGCTGTCACACGTCTGATAATATCACTGGCAGATTGGGATTGGGGAGAGGTCCTCTCACCTTCAGAGGGGTGTTTCTCTAAAGGGTTGCTGAGGACAATCTTCGGTGCCTCAAGGATAGTTGGTGGTTGACTATCCCCCTCAGTAGCACCAATTAAGGAGGAAGAAGAGAAATGAAATGGTTTTACAAGAGTATGAACTTTTTCTATGGCAAGGATGGGAGATTCCTTGCCTATTTCTTCACCAATTCCCCCTACAGAAGATGTGGGAACGGTTGCTTTCTGTTGTCCCTTGGAAAGATCAGCAAGCTTTTGAGAGCTCGCTGAGGGCTGGCTAGGTTCTGCGTCCTTAGGCACGGAGGACGTCTTACGTTTCTTTGTAGTGGGCTTGCCCTTTGGGTGTTCCTTAGGTTCTTTTGAGAGAACCTTAGGTTTGGATTTTGGCTGGGAGCGTTTTCTTTTTGGTGTTGGTGCTTGGGTAGGGATCAGCGGCTCTGCTGATCCCGTTGCACCAGGAATCTCATCAGCCTGCTGGGAGGCACTGTGAGATTTGGGAGAAGAAGTAGAAGGTAAGGGATTGGAATTTACGTACCTGAGCATGGCTTCAGTGAGTGATGCTTCATTGACGTCAACTTTCAGCAGTTTGAAAATTGAAGCACCAATCACTGAACTGGTGAAGGAGGTCAGCGTGTCATCATGATAGTGTTGCTTCATCATGCGCCTGAAGACTAAGGAGAGAAAGCGATTGTAGTTGATCACTACTCCCCTCGTCTTCGCCTTCAGCTTCTTCATCAGATCATCGAAGCGATGATCTGAGCGAAATCTATTTTCAAGTCGAAAACTAGACCAGCGGCAATTTTAAGGTGCATTGAGTTTGCTTGGTCGTAGCTTCCAGTGGCTCCTCCCATTGATTGGATGATGTTGGTAAATAGAAATCTCCATGACGAAGTCATGAATTTCTTCTTTACCAACTCCCTCTCTTCAACTGGGTAGCCAATCCGATCCAGCATGGCCGTGACTTGGGCCTCAGTTGGTTCCCCCTCGAAAGATTCTCCCTTTTTGCAGGTAGGGAGACCCAATGCCCGTCTAAATGTCTTGATTCCGACAGAGCACTCAGTAGCACCATCTTGGAGAGTAAAATTTATCATCTGAGTGTCGGAATCAACAGTGGCAGTGTACCAAAACTCATACAGATAGTTATGGTAAAGTTTGCTTGGAGTTTGGGTGAGAGCAGAGTGTATTGGGTGTTTTTGAAGAAAAGTGACCATGGGTTCCAGAAATTGATGAGTTTCTGGAACGGAGGTGAATCCAAGCATGTTGTTGGTCTGGATTTTGAGCTTGGATGCATCCTCATATGAGGATGTCATCAATGAAAACGATAACGGACTTATCTAACATTGGCCGGCATATACGATTCATTAAGTCCATAAAGGCTGTCGGCGCGTTAGTGAGACCGAACGGCATTACTAGGAATTCGTAATGACCGTATCGGGTTCGAAAGGCAGTCTTAGGTACATCTTCCTCCCGTACCTTTAACTGATGATATCCGGATCTTAGATCGATTTTTGAAAAGTAAGAAGCCCCTTGAAGTTGATCAAATAGATCGTCAATGTAACAACCTAACTTTTGCCAAGCATGTAATACTTGATTTCGAGATAATAAAATAATTTTATTACATTATTTATAATGTAATTTATTTAAGTTTGAAATTATTTAATTAAATTATTTATATATGTTATGAATAATTAAAGATGATTAAGTTTAAAAGAAATGTAAAATACAAAAGTTTAGTGGGTTAAATACACAAATAGGTAAAATGAAATATATAAACTCAACTTAATGGTCATTAACACCATTTAAAGATTACAGACTCTCTCTCACTAATCTCTCTCTACCTCTCGGCTAATCTCTCAAATATCATCAAGATTCATCAAAACTTGCAATCAATTCAAGAATTGAAGATCAAAGGAGTTACAATAAGCATCAAACATCATCAAATTGCAAGAATTTGAGGTAATTATCGATTTAAAATTCAATAATTGTTAAGTTGGTTCGGTTTTATGTAAAAACCGAAAGCTAGAATTTAAAATATGTAATCCGATGATTGCATGTGTATAAACTCGATAGATAATGATAAAATTATGTATATAAAAGTGATAGAAACTAAAATTGTGGGTTGAATCATCCAAAATTATGTAGAAATCGGAATTTTGATGAAAAAAAAATAATGTTCTTGACAAAATGATGAGTTTTTGATGATCTTGTTATAATTATGATGTTTTTGATCAATATAATTATATAAAATTACTCAAATAATGTTAATACATCAACATATTAAGTTGCATGTTGATTTAATTAAGTTTTGAGAATTTTTAAGAAAAATCCGTATGAACATTATGATGAACAACAAGAACAATTTCTGGGAAAATACTAAGTGTAGGATCCGAATTCGGATATGTCCGAATTCGGATGATGTGACCATTTCGGATGCTTATTAATTTCGGATGTATTAAATTCGAATTCGGATGATAGGTTGGTCTGAAATCCAATCACAATTCGGATGCCTATTAAATCCGAATCCGGATGATCATCTCGGATGTGTCCGAATCCGGATGTGTGTTTGGTCTGAATCCGGGTGCCAGATCCGGATTGGTCCGAATCCGGATGATCCGAATCCGGATGACCCATTTCGGATGTATCCGAATCCGGATCCCAATCCGGGCTGATCCGAAATTTATGATCCGAAACCCAATATTATGTATTAGAATGATTTGAGAATAGATAAATTATCAGAATCAGATGAAATTTAAGATTATAAAGAAGACAGCCTTGATAAGACAAGTTATCAGATATCAGACCCAGATAAAATATCAGATTTAATGACCAAAAGATGATGAAAATTCCATAATAATGATGATGATATTGACATAAGATTTACATGATATAATTTTGAACAGGTTCAGTATATTCTGAACAAAGATTTAAAGACTTAAAGACTTGAAAGCGGGTCAAAGACTTGATTTGACAAAGAACAGAATAGACAAGATAAAATCCTGAGATAACTCAGGTGGCAGATTCATATATCTGTTTGACCAAGACCCAGACCTGTGAGTTATAGATATTCAGATTGAACATGCATAGATCCGGTTGAGATATATTGTTGCTGATAGATTTATTGATATTCACTTTATCAGCTGGAATGAGACCTGTGCACACCATGGATGGGTGTTGCCCAGTGGATCATGATAGCTATTTGATTATCTTTTCATATTGCATTTAATATTGCTTCAGACCTTGCTTTATGATTTATTGCTATCATGACTTCTAAGACATATGCTTACATCATTGATCAGACATTTGATAGATTGATTCAGCTTGACTAGCCCTTATGGTCTATTGTTCTAGACCCGGCTATTTCACCAGTTCTTATGAATTTGGTAATGACCTCCGATGTTCCGCCATATTGACTTACTGGTAGCTAGCCCAGTATGTGGCTGATCCCCACGATTTAAGCGTGAGTGTGGCTTGAACATCATCCGATCTTATGATACTATATCTCAATCATGAGGGCTGTAGCGGCAGCCAAGACATATCACGCTAAGACTAAAGACTCCGCTTGACACGCATGTTGATATTGAAAATCTATAAACTCACTAAGCTTTGCTTACAGATGTTGCATTAATATTTTACAGGAAAAGCCAAAGGAAAATCACCTGCAGGACCTAGTAATTAGGTCATTCAAGATTCAAGTTCTGAAGATTTTCTAGACCACTACTCAACAAATCTTTCTGGTACTGATTGGAAGACAACAATTGTGGTGGTTCTGGGTAGATTTGATGTAATGTATGATATTATGATTAGATTAGATGTTACCCTTTTATAACTTTATTTTGAAATATGTAAACTTAAATCCTAATCTGTATGTACATGAAATTTTTAATTCCGCAATTAATTACCCTATCTTAGTATGGTTGATATCGTATTGCAATGTGTGGGACCTAGACTAGTGAGCACTGCCCCGTAAGGGGTGGTCTTCACAGGATGGTATCAGAGCACTAGTTTGAGTGAATCAAGTATTACGTAAGTATACTTGATCTCAAACTGAAGCAATACACGTATATCAATCATTTAGGTGGTTTGAACTGAGATAGGATGTACAGACTGATAGGATGGGAAAAAGGGTACATAGATCTAAGTCTATAAACTGATAGTTAATTGATTTTAATTTTCAGTAGAAGATGTCAGGATCAGGATCAGGTGATATTCCCAGCAACATGAACCCACGACAAATGTTTGAAATGATGCAACAACTTCTAGCCCAACACTCAGAACAACAGAACAAAATAATGCAAGAACAGTTTCGTGCCAGAGATGAGGCCGAAGCTAAAAGACGTGAAGATAAGAAAATTAAGAGAAAAGAAAAGCAAGTTCAGATTAATGACTCTGATTCTGATAACTCTATTCCCGATGCCCAAATTGCTCAGCTTAAAGGCTGCAAATTCAAAGATTTTAAAGCGAGCGGTGCCCTGAATTTCGAGGGTACTGTAGATCCGATTCAGGCGATGGATTGGATTAGTCACACTGAAGAAATCTTCAGGATCTCTGACTGTTTAGATTCTAAGAAAGTGAGCTACGCGTCTGCGTTGTTTGTTGGAGCTGCTCGCGCATGGTGGAAGACACAGCGAAGCATATACGGGGAGGAAGTCATTCAGACATTGGAATGGAACCAATTTCTAGAGATGTTCAACGCGAAGTACTGCCCGGTTGACCAGCGAGATAAGATGGAAGTCCAATTAATGCAACTGACTCAGGGAACGAAGACTGTAGATGAATACGAACACGAATTTTCGAGATTATGTGGCTACTCTTCTTACCAAGTAGCAACAGAGGAAAGGAAAATGAATAGGTTCCGAGTAGGACTCAATCCCAGATATCGACATCCGATGAGCGCTATCAAATATAAGAGTTATCTGGAAATGGTAGAAGCAGCGAGACAGATTGAGCGAGGATACTTAGAGTACGGCGATCAGCTATACACTCCGTCTACTAACCCGATGAATCCGTCTCCTCCAAAGAAACAGCGATTTGGCAGATTCTTTAGGCCAAATAAGTCTCAGTCACAATCTCAGCAATCCCATCAGCATAGTTCACAACAGAAAGCACAAGTTTACTCCCTCACGAACGAGCCACGATTCTGCAAGAGATGCAGAAAATCACACATGGGGTTGTGCAATCCAGAAGATGTTACTTGCTTTGCGTGCAATATGATCGGTCATAGTAGTGAAGAATGCCCACAGCAGGGACGTGGATGTGCGAAATGTGGTAAGAGAGGGCACTTCATGTACCAGTGTCGAAGCGGATCACGTTATCAGTCTCAGTCATTAGCTGGAGGGTCTACAGTTAAGAGTTCTGCTGCAACGCCGACTGCAAAGACTCGAGCTTTTCAAATAACAGCCGAGGAAGCAAGAGAAACACCTGACGTAGTCACCGGTACGTTTCTGTTAAATACGATACCTGCTCGTGTGCTATTTGATTCTGGCGCTAGTCGTTCTTTCATATCGACATCTTTTGCTCAAAGATTATATAAGTCCCCGTCAAAGCTTCCTGTTGTACTTGACATTGAGACAGCCAGTAACAGTTATGTTATGGCTGATTCTGTTTACCGTAATTGTACTCTGCTTGTTGATAATATCGTGTTCAACCTGGACCTTATCCCGATTCCATTGAAAGAGTTTGACGTCATCATCGGCATGGATTGGCTAATGAACAACGAGGCTACAATTATCTGCAACCGGCGAGTCATCAGAATCAAGTCTTCAGACGGCCGAGTATTGGAGATCAAGGGCGAGAAGAGGAAAGGTGCACATTGTTTCATGTCTATAGAAAAGGCTCACAAATACTTGTCTAAAGGTCACGACTCTTACCTTTGTTATGCTCTATCTGAGTCCAGCTCTGAAAAGAAATCTTTGTCCGATATTCCTATCGTCTGTGAGTTCCCAGACGTATTTCCTGATGACATTTCCGGAGTGCCACCAGAACGACAAGTTGAGTTCAGTATTGACTTGGTTCCTGGTGCGGCTCCTATCGCAAAAGCTCCATACAGACTTGCACCTGCAGAAATGCAAGAAATGTCTAAGCAACTGCAAGAGATGTTAGAGAAGGGGTTTATCCGACCGAGTTCTTCTCCGTGGGGTGTACCAGTCTTATTTGTCAAAAAGAAAGACGGAACCTTCCGTATGTGCATCGACTACCGCGAGTTGAACAAGGTTACCATAAAGAATAAATATCCTCTGCCCAGGATTGATGATCTGTTTGATCAACTACAAGGAGCTAGTTATTTCTCAAAGATAGATCTCCGTTCTGGGTATCATCAGTTGAAAGTTAGAAATGAGGATATATCGAAGACAGCTTTCCGTACAAGATACGGTCATTACGAATTTCTCGTAATGCCGTTTGGATTAACGAATGCACCAGCGGCGTTCATGGATCTCATGAATCGCGTGTGCAGACCAATGTTGGATAAATCAGTTATCGTGTTCATAGACGATATTCTGATTTACTCCAAAACGGAGGCTGATCATTCTATTCATCTGCGGCAATTGCTAGAGTTATTAAGAAAAGAAAGACTCTATGCAAAATTCTCTAAGTGCGAATTTTGGCTCAGACAGGTATAATTTCTATTATATATGTCTTGAGCTATTTCCTAAGTATTCTTTGATTTACATCAGAACTTGAATTCCTACTTTGATTTTTATAGATCCAATTCCTTGGCCATGTTGTTTCTGGCGAAGGGATTTCCGTTGATCCTTCGAAAGTCGAGGCCGTTCAGAAATGGCAAACGCCTCGTAATGCCTCAGAAATCCGAAGTTTCCTTGGATTGGCCGGTTATTATCGGCGATTCATAAAGGACTTCTCAAAGATTGCTGTGCCGCTTACAATGCTAACACGAAAGAATACTCCTTTCGTTTGGACCGATAAACAGCAAGAGGCATTTGATATTCTGAAGCAAAAGTTGATTCAAGCGCCGATCCTAGCCTTGCCAGAAGGTAATGATGATTTCGTTGTCTATAGCGATGCCTCTGGTACTGGCTTAGGATGTGTTCTGATGCAAAGGGGAAAAGTAATTGCCTATGCTTCAAGGCAATTAAAAGACTATGAGAAAAGTGCACCAACTCATGATCTTGAGTTGGCTGCTGTTACCTTTGCGCTGAAGATCTGGCGTCACTATCTATATGGGACTCGGTGTCAGCTCTACACCGATCATAAGAGTCTCAAATACCTTTTCACTCAAAAAGATCTGAACATGAAACAACGTCGATCCTTGGAGCTTATCAAGGATTATGATTGCGAGATCTTATTTCATCCCGGCAAAGCAAATGTTGTCGCGGATGCGTTGAGTAGAAAAGTATATCCAGAAAAGTGCTGTTATGCCCTAACTCCTGTAGTATTCTCTTCTGATCTTATTGAAGACATTCGGGTTGCTCAAGCTGAAGCACTGAAAGAAGAGAATATCGAATCTGAAAATCTTAAAGGGCAGTTACAATTTCTGACTCTGAACCATTTGGGACTTCACTGTTTCAAAGGAAACCGAATCTGGATTCCTAAATATGGTTCAATTCGTAGCACTCTTCTGTCCGAAGCTCATCAGTCCAAGTTATCTATTCATCCTGGCAGCTCAAAGATGTATTTTGATCTGAAAGCTGATTACTGGTGGCCAGGAATGAAGAAAGACATCGGAGAATGTGTTGAAAGCTGTAAAGTATGTCAGATGGTTAAGGCAGAACACCAGAAACCCTTCGGGGATATGCAACCACTGCCAGTTCCTGAATGGAAGTGGGAGCATATAACAATGGACTTCATTACGAAGCTGCCAAAGACCAAAAGACAGCACGACTCTATCTGGGTAGTCGTTGATCGTTTAACGAAATCAGCACATTTCATCCCAATGAAAGAAACTTATTCTCTGGACAGATTGGCACAGTTGTACATCACAGAAATTATTTCTCGTCACGGTGTGCCAAAGTCTATTGTATCTGATCGTGATAGTCGTTTCACATCCAGATTCTGGCAAGCACTACAAGAAGGGATGGGTACTCGGATTTCTATGAGTACTGCTTATCATCCAAATGCAGATGGCCAGAGTGAGCGTACTATTCTAACTCTCGAAGATATGCTTCGTGCCTGCATTCTTGATTTAGGTGGTAACTGGGATGACCACTTGCCGTTGGTCGAATTTTCATACAATAACAGTTATCATTCAACAATCAAGATGGCTCCTTTTGAAGCTTTGTACGGAAGAAAATGCAGAACTCCTACCTGTTGGCGTGAAACAGGCGAATCGCCAATAGCAGGACCTGCCCTTCTACAGTTGACTCACGAGAAGATTCAACTTGTTAGAAGGAATATTCTTGAAGCTCAAAGCAGGCAGAAGTCATATTATGACAATCGGCATAGATCCATCAGTTTTGCAGTTAACGATTGGGTGATGTTAAAAGTATCCCCAATGAAGAATGTGGTACGATTCATTAAAAGAAACAAGCTAGCTCCGAGATTTATCAGACCGTTCAAGATCGTCGAAAAGATTGGAAATCAGTCTTATCGTCTTGATCTACCAGCGGACTTAGCTGGAATACATCCTGTATTCCATGTTAGTCATTTGAGAAAAAGCTTAGCTGACGAAAGAGAAGTACAGATACCACACGTTAACCTACAGATAGATGAGAAGCTTCGCGTGGTTGAAGAGCCAGAACGTATTCTGGACTCAAAGACTAAGAAGCTTAGAAATAAAGAGATACAGATGGTGCTCGTCCACTGGAAACACCACAAAGGTTCGCATCAGTCTTGGGAATCGAGAGATGTCATGAAAGCTACTTATCCCAATCTGTTCGAATCTAGCTAACTTCGGGGACGAAGTTTGTGCGTGGTGGAGCCCATTCTGTAACAACCTAACTTTTGCCAAGCATGTAATACTTGATTTCGAGATAATAAAATAATTTTATTACATTATTTATAATGTAATTTATTTAAGTTTGAAATTATTTAATTAAATTATTTATATATGTTATGAATAATTAAAGATGATTAAGTTTAAAAGAAATGTAAAATACAAAAGTTTAGTGGGTTAAATACACAAATAGGTAAAATGAAATATATAAACTCAACTTAATGGTCATTAACACCATTTAAAGATTTCAGACTCTCTCTCACTAATCTCTCTCTACCTCTCGGCTAATCTCTCAAAAATCATCAAGATTCATCAAAACTTGCAATCAATTCAAGAATTGAAGATCAAAGGAGTTACAATAAGCATCAAACATCATCAAATTGCAAGAATTTGAGGTAATTATCGATTTAAAATTCAATAATTGTTAAGTTGGTTCGGTTTTATGTAAAAACCGAAAGCTAGAATTTAAAATATGTAATCCGATGATTGCATGTGTATAAACTCGATAGATAATGATAAAATTATGTATATAAAAGTGATAGAAACTAAAATTGTGGGTTGAATCATCCAAAATTATGTAGAAATCGGAATTTTGATGAAAAAAAATAATGTTCTTGACAAAATGATGAGTTTTTGATGATCTTGTTATAATTATGATGTTTTTGATCAATATAATTATATAAAATTACTCAAATAATGTTAATACATCAACATATATATTAAGTTGCATGTTGATTTAATTAAGTTTTGAGAATTTTTAAGAAAAATCCGTATGAACATTATGATGAACAACAAGAACAATTTCTGAGAAAATACTAAGTGTAGGATCTGAATTAGGATGATGTGCCCATTTCGGATGCTTATTAATTTCGGATGTATTAAATTCGAATTCGGATGATAGGTTGGTCTGAAATCCAATCACAATTCGGATGCCTATTAAATCCGAATCCGGATGATCATCTCGGATGTGTCCGAATCCGGATGTGTGTTTGGTCTGAATCCGGGTGCCAGATCCGGATTGGTCCGAATCCGGATGATCCGAATCCGGATGACCCATTTTGGATGTATCCGAATCCGGATCCCAATCCGGGCTGATCCGAAATTTATGATCCGAAACCCAATATTATGTATTAGAATGATTTGAGAATAGATAAGTTATCAGAATCAGATGAAATTTAAGATTATAAAGAAGACAGCCTTGATAAGACAAGTTATCAGATATCAGACCCAGATAAAATATCAGATTTAATGACCAAAAGATGATGAAAATTTCATAATAATGATGATGATATTGACATAAGATTTACATGATATAATTTTGAACAGGTTCAGTATATTCTGAACAAAGATTTAAAGACTTAAAGACTTGAAAGCGGGTCAAAGACTTGATTTGACAAAGAACAGAATAGACAAGATAAAATCCTGAGATAACTCAGGTGGCAGATTCATATATCTGTTTGACCAAGACCCAGACCTGTGAGTTATAGATATTCAGATTGAACATGCATAGATCCGGTTGAGATATATTGTTGCTGATAGATTTATTGATATTCACTTTATCAGCTGGAATGAGACCTGTGCACACCATGGATGGGTGTTGCCCAGTGGATCATGATAGCTATTTGATTATCTTTTCATATTGCATTTAATATTGCTTCAGACCTTGCTTTATGATTTATTGCTATCATGACTTCTAAGAAATATGCTTACATCATTGATCAGACATTTGATAGATTGATTCAGCTTGACTAGCCCTTATGGTCTATTGTTCTAGACCCGGCTATTTCACCAGTTTTTATGAATTTGGTAATGACCTCCGATGTTCCGCCATATTGACTTACTGGTAGCTAGCCCAGTATGTGGCTGATCCCCACGATTTAAGCGTGAGTGTGGCTTGAACATCATCCGATCTTATGATACTATATCTCAATCATGAGGGCTGTAGCGGCAGCCAAGACATATCACGCTAAGACTAAAGACTCCGCTTGACACGCATGTTGATATTGAAAATCTATAAACTCACTAAGCGTTGCTTACAGATGTTGCATTAATATTTTACAGGAAAAGCCAAAGGAAAATCACCTGCAGGACCTAGTAATTAGGTCATTCAAGATTCAAGTTCTGAAGATTTTCTAGACCACTACTCAACAAATCTTTCTGGTACTGATTGGAAGACAACAATTGTGGTGGTTCTGGGTAGATTTGATGTAATGTATGATATTATGATTAGATTAGATGTTACCCTTTTATAACTTTATTTTGAAATATGTAAACTTAAATCCTAATCTGTATGTACATGAAATTTTTAATTCCGCAATTAATTACCCTATCTTAGTATGGTTGATATCGTATTGCAATGTGTGGGACCTAGACTAGTGAGCACTGCCCCGTAAGGGGTGGTCTTCACAGTCAATACGTGGAAGAGGATATTTATATCGAATTGTCACCTTGTTAAGTTGACGGTAGTCGATACACATTCGCATGGTACCGTCTTTCTTTTTAACGAAGAGGACCGGTGCACCCCACGGTGAGGAGCTCGGTCTGATGAACCCTTTATCAAGTAGAACCTGAAGTTGAGAAATCATCTCCTTTAGTTCAGAAGGAGCGAGACGATAAGGAGCTCGGGCAACAGGAGTTGCTCCCGGAATGAGATCAATTCGGAATTCAACTTGTCGGTCCGGCGGAAGACCCGGCAAGTCATCAGGAAAAACATCGGGGTACTCTTTCACGACCGGTACATCTGCCACAGTGCCACTTGAGGCTTCGTACCTTGAGTATCCAATGCCGACATAAGATAATGTCGAGTGGCTAAGCTTAATCTTCCTTGCCATTTCTGCGGCAAGACGGGCCACTTGAGACCTTATTGCCCGGAGCTTGGTGAAACTTGTCGAAAGTGTGGACGGACGGGTCATTTGGAACGTGTCTGTCGATCTTCAGCAGCAGGTGAAAGCGTGGCTTCAGTTCCAAAGACTCAATCTACTGCTACATCATCTCAACCCAAGAAAAAAGAGGGTAATCAGGGTGGTCGCGCCCGAGCTTTTCAGATGACAACCGACGAGGCTAAGGAGGCACCCGATGTGGTTATGGGTACCTTTTCTCTTAACTCTATTCCTGCAAGGATCTTATTTGACTCTGGAGCTAGTTTATCTTTCATATCCGATTCGTTTGTGCCTAAGTTGTCTGTTATGCCTGTTAATTTATCTGAACCACTTCACGTTGAGATAGATACAAGCATATGCACATAAAGTTTAGCCAATTGTAGTACTCACCTTGAAAACTTAAATATTAAAGTACTTCTTGATATCCAAGGTCCGCACTTTGAGTACATATAATCACTATGAGATTCACCAAAGCGCTATAGGATTCACTAATGGAATAGGAAATTTAGACTTTTGCCCCAAATTACCAACATTATAACAAGTGAGTTTATAATATTTCTCTACTAAAATACACCTATATGGATACTCTCTACTTTATACGCTCCAAATGTTTAATTGGGCTTTTAGTGAATCCCAAGGTCCACATTGAAAGTCATATAGTAGAGAACTCATTAGTGAATCCCATGGTTTGTGCAAAAAATTGATGAATTTAAAGTTTGGATGACTTCTTCGAGTAAATTACTCTCAAGCTGAGCAGTTAGAGCAAGACTCTTACTAGGCTCAAGCTGACTTCTTTGAGTAAATTACTCTCAAGCTAGTATGAAGGAACGAGTTGAGGGGGAGGTTAGAACGAGTCGATATGGAAGGAAGCTAACACAAAACCCGAAGTATTTAGAATAATAACACAAAACTCCATTCAGGTCATTAAGTTGCAATCAAACAGCCCCTTAAGTCGATAAGCGGGCTAATTAAAATTCAGGTGGATTTAAACAACCTGGTGGCTTTATTGGGCTAGTCCTGGATTGGTCTTAGACCCAAACCTTGAACAACGGCTTCATGTGTATGGTATGGTCATTAATATGTGACGACCCATTGGACCTGTATGTTTCAAGTATGAAGTACGGACCCATATTTATAAGAATCAGCCAATAGAGAGTATCAACTAACCCACATTTTGTGACTCAGGTTCAGAGTTTTCAAGGTTATCTAGTTTTCAGGTTCAGAGTATCAATCAACCCAAAATATAACGTATGATTTACTCCAGAAATAACTAAAGTTGAATCATGTCGTATTTACTCAAAAAACACTTTGAGACTAATAGCTTAGGTGTCAAGCGTTGAAGAGCTAGGATACTTCGATAATCATTCTAGGAGTTAGGCTTCGGGGTCTTTTGAAGAAGGATCGTGAGACTTCCTGACCCTGGGGAATTCCCAACAAGGAGTCGGAACTTCTGGGCTATGTTGCAAATGAGTCAAGTTCCCCAGGACCTGTAAATGACTTGCCTCAACCCCGAGCTCTTATAAAAGCCCGACCCGACCTCATTGCGTACCCCGAACAGTCCTTGCGAGGGCTCTTTTGCACCTACCAATAAGAGCCTAAGTCTATGAGCTTCTGGGCTATGTCTTGCTTAACCTATACAGTAATGAAATTATGTCTCTTTGGTAGATCACGTGAGGGAAGACCTTCTATCCGAAGTCCACACGTTCTATCCGAAGTCCACACCCTCTATAATAGCAATCCTACCCGGTTTCGGCCGGTTTTCTCGGTTTCGGCCTAACTACACCCCTACATGGTATACTAGCTTGGAAAATAAAACTAAACCAACAGCATGTCCAGTACAAGAGGGAAACAAACAGCTCAAAACCTAAAGCTTTTTACGAGAAAAAAAAAGAACAAGAACCTGAATTGCCAAATTCAAAACAATTAATAACGTTGTTTGTCATCATGCGTCATCCTTTCCAATCAAGAAATACCAGAATTAGCATATGTTACCAAACAAAGTAGGGTTAAATATGAAAAAAACCATCATGTTTTCCACTTTTTTTCGGTTTAGTCCCTCCATGTTATTTTTTACTAATTAAATCCTTAAGTTTTCAAAAAAATTTTAAACATGTAAAAATGGAGGGACTAAACCGGAAAAAGGTGGAAAAACATGATGGTTTTTTTCATATTTAACGATGTGTGAATAACTACAATATATATACCATTTTAACATGGTCAAATTGTTTTTGAAAACTTAAGGATTTAATTGGTAAAAAATAACATGGAGGGACTAAACCGGAAAAAATGGAAAACATGACGGTTTTTTTCATATTTAACCCAACAAAGTATTCACGTTTCCACTATGCATTAGTGGCCCACAAATAAGAGGGTTGATCTTAAATGTGTGGTCGTCATGAATATACACTGATAACGCTTGTAGCGAGTGCTTATGGGTAGTCGGTGGTCTATTGATAAATATAACATCTCCCTCAATTATCTTCCAGTGAACAACTTAAAAGTCTCCCGATTATGAAGATTTTGTCAAACGACATTGCTGTTGAAGTTCCAGCGGCCGATAATCAAAAGTCTCCCGAAAGAAGTTCAAGCCGAAGATCGGGTGGAAGAAAATTTGAATCAACGTTTTAAGCAACATTGAAAGTTGTGTTGGACTTCGGCTTTTGTGAATAAAAACTTCCTAAACAACGTTTTAAGCAACAATTTACTGCTGAGAGATTTCATCAATGGTAACATTAATTTGAAGCAGACGAAGAAGCCAACTGGGCCTCCTTAGTAGAAGCAGACAAGAGGTTATGAAGATTTTGTCAAATGATGTTGGTGTTGAAGTTCCAGCGGCCGATAATCAAAAGTCTCCCGAAAGAAGTTCAAGCCGAAGATCGGGTGGAGCTTTAGACGAGAAATGCACGAAACTGGCAGAATTAGCCGCTACGGCGGTTGATTTCCCTAAAACAGGAAAGATCGTGACGATGCCACATGCGCTGAGACCCAAGCTGTACCCAGACTTCATGGGAAAAGAAGAATTCCAAAGTTACAAATCGGAAAAGATACTTGGAAAGATGTATCGTCATATTAAAGACGTGCAGGTGAGTCCTTGCGAGCAGGGTATCCTCCCGTGTCACGTACCTTATGACGAAGATCTGGAGGTGGAGGAGGCAGAGGAAAAATTGGAGTTCCCGCGTGACTACTGACTGCACACACAGACACAGGAGTTCCATTGCCAGTCAACAATTCGGCACTAGTCAACCAAAGAGGGAGGGAAGAAAGATAGACAGGTAAAGGTGATGGAGTCAGAGAGAAGAAGTGATATTTGGAGTCAGAGAGAAGAAGTGATATGTAAGCAGTGACGATTTGAAGATGGTCGAGGTCGGCATCGAATTCGGGATAGGTGTCGGATGGAGTTGAAGACCTCTTTAGCCTGCACCTCCAGACCTGTCCACAGGTCTGTTCAAGGAAGTCCAAAAGCATCCTCGCCGTCACATTGACTAGTGTCGAATTGTTGACTGGCAATGGAAGGAGCGGCGCGAGTGATGATCGGATCGGCAGACTTTCACCATCACCCTGTGTCTGTGTGTGCAGTCAGTTGTCACGCGGGAACTCCTCCTTTTCCCCTGCCTCCTCCACCTCCAGATCCCCGTCATAAGGTACGTGACACGGGAGGATACCCTGCTCGCAAGGACTCACCTGCACGTCTTTAATATGACGATACATCTTTCCAAGTATCTTTTCCGATTTGTAACTTTGGAATTCTTCTTTTCCCATGAAGTCTGGGTACAGCTTGGGTCTTAGCGCATGTGGCATCGTTACGATCTTTCCCGTTTTAGGGAAATCAACCGCCGTAGCGGCTAATTCTGCCAGTTATATTTGCGTTCATTGGCCTTGCTACGTATGCACCTGAGGGCGTCTTCTTCGTTTGTTTCCTTTCCGCTTATATCTCAGTCACGTGCAGCGCAACAGCTTATGAGATCTCATAATGAAATGAAATAAGCTTTCCTTTAGGCTTAAAACATGTCATGTTTGGTTTCTTAATAAATGAAATAAGCTTTCCTTTAGGCTTAAAACATGTAAACAAGCATCACGATTAAGATGTAAATAGCGGGTACAGAATCAACCTATTTGAATTAAACAAAGTATTTGAAGAACTTATGTCACAAATTAGTTTTGATTGAAAATAGAGGGTAAGGGATGATGAGGGATCCGGTGTGGGTTTTTTTTGGGGGGGGGGGGGGGGTGGTGGACGGGCTCCGGCCTGCCGGCAGATTCCTAGGGGTGAGCATCGGGCGGGTTAGGCGGTTTCGGTTTACCGAACAATACCCGAACCAAGAAATCTCTAACGATTAATCAACCAACAAAATTAAATCAACTACAGATCCAGAATGCCAATATTTCACTCCAATGCTGGTCAATTTTGGTGGGTCTTCTAAATTTAAACTATTTCACTAATCTTGGTATTTAACTATTTCACATCCAAAATAAACATTGAATTGATACCAGAAATTATTTGGCTGATTTCCTTGATAGTAATACTAGACAAAGTAATAATGTTGAATTGATACCAGAAATTGTTAAAATTTATCTGCAGAAATTATTACTTTCTACTTAATTTTCAACATTAACCGCCTAGGAGAGATAACTGTTAACAGTCAAAATTGCTAAGTCAGCTTAGAGCCAACTTAATGGTCATCATAGGGCAGACTAACATAGAACATGATTTTTCCTTGGGTCTCAGGTAAATCCTAATCACCTAAAATATCTGATGACACTAAAATCCTCAACTAATAGTATGATATTAGTCTTCAGTAAAGCTAGAATGACAACCAAGTTAGTTTAAGTTATATATTGAGCTCGAGGCATAAAAAGAAAACTCCTTGGATAGTAGAATCTAATTTACCACTCCCCGTAATACAAAATAAACGAGTACAACTTAGCCAGTAGCCACTAGCCAGCCATAAATAACAAGTGTTTGTATGCAGGGGTATGTTCAGGGCCAATGGTGGCTGTGGATATCTTATAAGAACACATCTAATCAGAAATATTTTAGAATTTTCGTCACCGAATGGCAAACAACAGATCGTAGATGGTTATAACTTTGTAATGAATCAAAACCCATGTCAATAAAACATAAAACTTAGATAGAACCCTAACAAACTCCAGAAAGCAACTGGCAATCAACAACTACAGAAGCAAATTAACAAACCCACTGCATGAATCTAACCATATACGAGTGCCCAGGGTTTACTTTGGGAGCGTGCAGCTGGGTTACCCGTCCCTAGGAGATTTACAGGCGTTGTGGCCCTTGCGGGTGGGTCAGCAGGTATCCAAAGGATACCGGGGATTAAGGGGTTCCCTCCAAACTTCCCCTTTAACCAAAGTTTCTGCATTGCTGGTTAAAATACGATTACAACCTACAAAAACCGTTCAAGAATTAAAAGAGAATGAAATACGCTTACAATCATCGAAACAAAGTTATTTCAGAAAAATTAATTTTTGCCACCGATTCTCTTAATCCAGTCTCTCATCACTCATTAGTGCCACAACATCCGTAAGAGATTTGTCCATCGCATGCAAGACAATCTTATTTATCTGTTCCTAGGAAATAGATTCAATTGTTGTTATTGACAACATAAAGACATTAGAATGACAAAGGGTGAAATTTTGAGACCTCTAGTTTGTCTTCTTTGGCGTAGTGCCCTCTTGGAAGCTCGCGAATCTCCTGTTTTAGTCTCATGCATTCTTTTATGTTTTCCGGAGAAACAAAGTCTATTGCAACTTTTGTACATGACTGCATGTATAGCAGATTTATTGTAACTTATTTTTCTTATTCTTAGGTAGATATTATTTAGGTAAGATTTTAAATCTAATCCCTAAACTTATGCTATCAAATCCCTAAATATTTAAGATCTTCTTTGTGTAAATAGTTGTATAAACTTATGCTGTGTGTGTGTGTGTGTGGGGGTGGGGGGGGGGGAATAGAAGTAAGTAACTGACTTTAAGATTTCGCACTTGGTGTGGACATCCAGCAGGAATAAAAACCGCCTCACCCACACATTGTCCAAATGTCCATGGTTCCACACCTAAAAGGTTCACATCTCATCACATGTTACGGATACTTATGACAAAAATTAGCTTAATAATGCTAGTCGTCCAACTAAAGTACAAAAAAAATATGAATACCAACCATATTCTTCTTTTAGCTTTTGAATATGCTCCGATGTCAAGTAATATGCTTGATCATGAATAGGATTACAACCCTACACAAACCATTCAGATAAAGCCGAATTAAAGATAAATAGATAAAGTACAATAGTAAACATACCTTCACAACGGAGAAATCCTTGTGAAATTCTTTTGAGTACTTCGATAGAAACTTCTTTAAGGATTTAACATCTTCCCTACGGAATATGTCCCAAAGAGCACCAACTGCTTCCCTTGTATCTCGTCTGTGTCCTCTACACTTCTTTAAGGATTTACCATCTCTATCTCTTTTACTCCTGCGTCTTATCTTTATTTCAACAAATGCCGACACTTCTGTGGCGTGTGTCAAGATATTCACCTGACCATTTACACTCATCAAAATTAATACCGATTGTATAATAATATGCTTTGATATCTCAATATATTCAGGGTTGAACTAATACCGCATCTGTCATATCACAATGAAGGTTGGTTACTGAATCACCTTTTCCAAGTTCTTGAGCAGTTCCATATGCTATATATGCTTTCGGACCCAAATCAGGAATTGGAACAGTTGGCGGTAATTTCACAGCAAGATTCAGAAAACCCACTTTTGGATCAGTGTATTCTCTGAAAGGCAATGCTTTGATGAATTCATCATAATGTCGTGGAAGAACTTTTTCAAACTTTTCAAATGGAGGAAAGTCTTTTAATTTGAGCATATGTAGCCTTGATTCATGAAAAAATCCTTCAGTGTAACCTTTGAAGAACTCTTTAGTATTAATTTCGACCTGCATATCATGGTGACTAATTATGCAAATGACAATATACAATTATAAACTATGAAGTTGAAGTTTAACATTAAAGAAACAGAATTACCACATGCCCATTCGAGCAATCAAAAACATCTAAATTCACATGTTCACACAATGCACGTGACATCACCATCGGCTCCCAACTTATTCTGTGAATTTGAGGTAAAACATCCTTGATAATTACTGGTTCACCTTTACTCAAATGGTTACGAAAGCGGATCATGTCATTTTCTGCATCTTTGGATGAACGACAATAGAGGTCATTATCATTTGATCCTTTCCTATCAGCTGCTCTGAGGTAATATTCACCACTAGTTTCTGGAATGAACAAGTCACAATCGGGTGACAATTTGATTTTGAGTATGTTATTTATTTTTTTTGCTCTTATTCCCAGATTTGAGATCCATGTTTCTTCTAAGATATCCCTGAGACACATTAATGTTCTTCCACATTTACTAACACAAAATAAACTCCCATTGTTTTCAGCTACCAGATTGGGACCAGATTGGGTAGTTGAAGTTCTGCTTTTCCGACAATTGCTCCGTATTTCCTTGGAACAGGTGAGACAGATTTCATATTTGCATCTTGGACAGTACCGATGAAGTCCAAAGATTGATGTTAAGCAGCGGTCACTGTCCAAATAGAAATATGGAAATATAATAGGATATTGAAAGTGATGCAATTAGCATACAAAGGTACTAATAAGAAAATTACCAAATAATGCGTTCACCAGTATCCTCAAGGCGCTTTATTTTTACTGAAGACTTTGGTATCCCTAGACAGGAAAAGAGAGTGTTAACTAATTAATAAGAATGCCATTTTTTATAAGCGGAAGTCCTCCATGTATGAAATTTCATGTGAGAATTGATATAAATTCCTATAACGAATTAATATCAATCCAAACATGATTTTAAATTGATGTAGGGATTTATATTAATCCATAAAGAATTGATATCAATCCTAACATGGGGTACAAACTTTTAGATAATATTGAGTATGTATTGTGTTTATGACATTGTATTACAAACTTTTAGAATTGATATCAATTCTAAAATCATGGTGAAGAAGAAGGATTGAGATGTCAATTCTATACATTTACATGTTTTTTTATAATTAAAACAATCTGCAGTAGACCTGAAAAGAGAGTGTTAACTCGATTAATAA
>JAANYP010004825.1:108461-207783 GCA_020465985.1 Centrapalus pauciflorus | reverse complement strand
GTTATGAGGATACTTGAGTGCTGCAACCTTTGTGGCTGACGGCCAAACTTTCTCCGTTGTCTTTGACATACTTTTGATTGACTTTATGCAATAGACCAGAGCTTCTGTTTTGACCTGCAAAGCCCTGAAAGAATTTGAGTTCCCCCATGAAACTCATTTTGAAACTTTTTGTGCATTAGGCCTCAAAATCTTTGGCACAACCTGATCTTGAGTTGAGGCCAAAGATATAGTCATCAACAAGATCTGGACAAGAAGAATCTCAGTCTTGAGGATTTAAGTGAAAAGTGTTTTGTCAGAGTGCCTACTCTGAAGTCATTTGTCTAGAAGATATGAGGACAGTGTGGTCATACCATGCTCTGGGGCTTGTGTGAGAGACCCATGAGAGCTTTGTCTAGCCTTGTACACCTTGTCTGGATACTTGTAGTCTTCAAAACCAGGAGTGGGATTTGCACACATATATTCACTTTTCTTACAATTTTCCCCATACAAATAAGCAGACTTAAACATCCTATGTGATACACTTTAAAGCCTTTGAAAACTTGCCATATGCTAGAAATAGTCTGCTGGTAGTCAATTCTTGCTACGTGAGCAAAGACGCATCATAATCTATTTCCTTCTTCTGAGTGGTAACCTTGGGCTACTAGTACTTGCTTTGGTTTTGATGATATCCCTCTCTCACTCCTCTTGTTTCTGAACACCCCTTCTTCGTACCTATTGCCTCTCTTATCTTTAGGAAGATCCACCAGAGTCCATCATTCTGGAATGTTGAAACTGTTAAAACAGATCTTCTTGCATAGCTTCAATACCAGGAGAATCTTTTAGTGGCTTTTCGGATGCCTTTTTATGGTTCTAGTTGAAGACATTGAAGCAGGCTGTTCAAAAGCAGAGGGCTGAAATTCCTGGGACTGCTTGTTCAGCAAGCAAGCTGTCTCTTTGTGAACGCGATTCGTCCTTTGTTTAACAGGAGTGCTGGGGATCACCAGTATTTGATTGTGCAGGGTGATACTTATGGAACTTTAGTTGGGCTCTCTCTCTGTTTGGAAGGACGTTCCAAGGTTTGTGTCTCTCCATCAGAACCAGTGAATGTTCAGTTTTTCTGGAACAGCTTGAGTTCTAGGGCTCAAACAGCTTAGAAGCTGTGTGGACTGCTAGCATAGAAAGCGTCGGAGATGTTTCTCCTTGGGTGTTTGAGCTGTGCTGTCCAGACTCGTGGGAGATGGCACTTCAGTGTCCTGGTTTGCATCATGTTGAGTGCTCAGGATCCCTGGAGGATCAATGACAGAAGTGAAACGTTGGTGAAATCATCCCAACTTGTTGAATCTGCAGCAGTCTTGAAACCTTTTGGCCAAAAGCATGAGAAATTGTATTGGAAGCATGAGAATTTGTTGGTTAGCAAGTTCAACCCTGTATGCATAGCTTTTGCAGAAGTAAACTCAGCAAAGCTCAGAGAATTTTTTAGTGAATCTGAAATCATTTAACCAATCAGACCAGTGCCTTGATGTTTGCAGTAGTCTTTCATTAAATTACAACACATTGGGCACTTGTGCTTGCAATTGTTTTAGAACACTCTGTTTAGGCTCTAACGGCTTGCTTTGAGTTGAGGTACCAACAAAAAAATGCCTTCTTCTTCAGCCTTTACCTCTCAACTTCCCAAGTGGTCTTTTCTAGTGTGAAGAATGTACATTTGGGCACCAAAGGCTTGAAGAAAGCTATTAGGGGACTTCTGTTTGGGAATAGCGAGAGGGGAGTTTTCCCTGTTGATTGACTATTGAACCCTATTTAGACACATAATAGGTGTATTAACAGCTTCTTCGCCCAGAAGTTAGGAGATGGGAATCACTTAACATTGTTCAAGGCGCGCCTCAATTAATGTTTATTCTTCTTTCTTAGCTACAAACCATTTGTGTTGCTGTGGTGTTCTTGGTGCGCACTATATGTCTAGCAATACCTTTGGACTCACAGAAATGTTTAGAATTTGATTTTAAATTCAGTTTTCCTGTCCTGATCCTTATCACCTTAACTTTGATGGATTGGTTTCTCTATCTTAAAAGATACAACGACTTAACAAGCTGTAGCAGTTTCATCTTTGGACCTAGAAAGTAAACCAAGTAAATCTGGTGAATCATCACCAAGGACTAAACAGTAATGCCGCTTTTATTCAAACTCAAAACAGATGTTGAGACCACATAGAGTCCCTATGTAGCACTGCTGAAGAACAGTATGAGATTGAATTTTACTTCTTTGGCCTTTGAGAAGTTTTTTGTGTGCTTTACCTTTACAGAACATGCTCACACATGATCATCACAAATGAAACTCCTTTTGTGGTAAACCTCTAAAATATTACCAGAATCTTGTTTAACAACTATTCATGGACTGTGAAGTTCCATGCTACACTCCTTCTACTGCCAAAGAGCAGACTCATTTGATGATGCTTTGGAATTAACAGCTTAAAGTATTGATTAGCAAAAGACTGTGTCTAGGCAGTAACATTGTCCTTCTGGTGGTTCTAAGTAAAAACAAGATTTTCTAGGATTTTGAAATCCTTGAAAGAACAATGCACTCAGAATCTGTGAACAGAACAATGTTTTGTTTGTCACAATTTGAGGAACACTCAATAAATTGTACTTTAAGCTGTTCAAAAACAAAACATCATGGGAATGTCATTGTGTTGCCTGCATTACAGTACCTTTACCTGTAAACCTTACCTCCTTTTGATTGCCTACAAATCAACAAAACCTCCATGCAAATCCGTTGAAATTTGACAAGCATTCAGAATTGCCTGTCATGTGCCTAGAGCATCCACTGTCCAGATGCCATCTTGTTCTATGAGGAGACCTGTGGTTGCCCTGCACAAATAACAGCTTAGTTAGTAGTGGAGTAAACCAAAACCAAATTGGTTTTGGGTTGGCCTTGTACATTGACATAACTAAAAACTGTTTTTGACTTCTTGTATTTGGTGAGATCTACTGAGGGAGTCTTTGGAGAGTATTTAGTGATGATATGAGGTATCCAATTATTTTGATCATCTTTTCTTCTGACAGTCTCAGATGATTCACTAGCAGCTCCAGTTTGGTGCCCAGCAGCTTGAGCTGTGTTAGTAGTGCTAACAGTTTCACTTTTTGCACTACCAGCATCAGATTTTGACTTAGCAGTCTGATCTTTTGCATTAGCAGTGTGATCAACAGATTTGTCCTTGACACACCATATTTGTTTAAAACTTGATTTTGGCTTTGCCAAAACTTGTTTTTGATGTGTGGACTGTTTTTTGTTAATTTTTGAGAATCTGTGATCAACTGTTCTCTTTGGAGCTGCTGTGGAAGGTTTCACGTTTGAGTGTTTTGCCTGTTTAGGATTTGATTTTGGGTGATGCACAAGCTGTTTTGCAACAGCTGGTTTGTAAAAACAATCCTTGGCTAAATGATTCTACCTTCCACAGTGAAAGCATTTTTTGACAGTTTGAATTGGAACACCAGACTTTTCTGTCAATTTCTGGTTCTTGTTTCTCTGGTTTCCTCTTACCTGCTGTTGTTTAGGAAACTTTTGAACACCATGCTTTTGGCATGTGCAGATAGAAACAGTTTTACCTCTTTTAGTTCCTTTTGATGAGGATGCAGTGTTACAGTTAGAATGTACAGAAACTTGTGGAGTAGCATTGCATACACTCATCTTCTCTTTTCCTTTCTTACTGGGAACTTGGACTTCTATGGGTGCACTCTTTGTGTCACAGTCTCTATTTTGACTCTTATCTTCCTTTGGTTCAGGACTGCTATCAAGGATAGGATCTACAATAGTCATAGACTCATCTAGTGGTTCATTAACAAGTCTATCAGCAACTTCACTCATTGGATGAATGTACTTGTTATTATATGGAGGTGGAGTAGCTCTGTATCCTATTCCTTCTTTGGGATTGACCTGAGATTTGACTCTATCTTTGAATTGAACTTCCATTAGGTGTTCTAGCTTTTGATTTGCTAACTTGAAGTTACCTAGATCTATGTTAACAGATTCCAGTTTCTTATTAGCCTCTAACACCTTCTGTTCAGATTCTTCTACCTTTTTATTCAGAGATTCTATTTTCTTGTTGAGTTCCTTTTTCTCCCATTCATGATAGTTTCTATCATACCCCATTTGAATCTCATTATCCTTATAGTCATTGATCTGTTTTTCCAGATCTTCTATGGCTTGCATATATTCATATCTCCTTTCTTCCATCTTAGCTAGAGTTTTGCACATGCTCTCATTATGATCTCTGTACTTTTTAACCATATTTTTGCATGATTGAGAGCAGAGTTTAGAGTTTACCTCAGATGGTAGTTCAGTTGAGGAGACATTTGAGGTTTCTGCCATAAGTGCTTGATTTTGGAATTCTTCCTCTGTCTGATCACTCCAATCAAACACATTGTCTTCTTGAGAGACAAGTGCCGTTGATGAGGAAGCTTGAATGGGCTGTGAAGTCCTTGATGGTTGTTGACCTTGAGATCTACATTCTCTGGCAAAGTGACCAAGCTTATGGCATTTATAGCATTCCACTTTTGATTTATCAAAAGATGGTTTGCCTTCTGTCTTGGCTTGAAAGTTGGCCCTACCAGTTCTTTTCAGAAATCTTTTGGCTCTCATGGTCAGCATTGCATGTTGCCACTTTAAATCCATCTCTTCAGGATCATCTGGATGAATTTGTTCCAAGTCTTCAACATTTAGAGCGAATAATCCATCATTGGCAACAAAAGCCTCATAGTGAGTTTCAGCAGAATTGCCATCACCACCTGAAAAAGAATCACAGTTATTAGATTTTTCAGAAGACAGAAGAGCAGTGTTGTGATTGTAAGAAAAGGATTTCTTTTTGGCATCAATCTCAGTCTCAAACACTCTTAAACTGTTATACAGATCATCCAATTCTATCTCATCAAGAGTGTCTTTTGTTCTCCATTGTGCAGCATAGACTGTCCATTCTTCTCCAAGAGATCTGAGAAATTTTCTGTTGACTTCATCTTGATCCAGATTGACCTTTGCACTTTACAGTTCACTTATCAGTTTGTTGAACCTGTCAAAGATTTGAGTAAGGTTTTCATTCTTGCCACCAGAAAAGTTTTCACACTGCTGTTTCAAGAGGTCCTTTTGATTTCTCTTGGTACTGGCATTACCAGCAAACCTCTTCTCTAAGGCATTCCAAAGAGAGTGAGCAGTATAAAACTTTTTGAACTGATGTTGATAAGCATTAGGAATGGCTATTTGTAATAATGTGAGTGCTTTCACTTCATTCATTCTAGCCTTCCTTTCAAGTTCAGTTTTTGGAGGAGTTTTTACTGGGTTTCCCTCAGCATCAAGTTCTGGATCAACTGCAGGAGGAAATTCAACAGCTTCCCATATGGCATAATCAATGAATTGAATATGCTGTTGAATCCTGAGTTTCCACATCTCAAACTCAGTGGGCTTGAGCATAGGCACTTTGAGTCCTTGCCCAGATCCACTGCTGCTATTTTCAAATTCCATTGAAAAAGATTAAAAATTTTGAAGAAAGTTTTCGACTTTGAAAAACAAAGAACGACCTGTGGCTCTGATACCACTTGTCAGGATCTAAAATTATGAAAATTATGAATAACCAAGATTAACTGATTTGAATTTATCAGAGTATAAATCAATAATCTTGCTTTGAATCAAAGTTTAATTAAGAAGTTTGCGGAATAACACTTAATTATTTTAACAAAAACTTTCAGAATCAATAAAGCATAAAACATAAGAAGTAATCAAGACTGTTTTGTATTGCTGAATTCACTGATTACAATCACCTCTAATCTGTTTTGATTAGACGAAGAACACAGACTGTTCTTAGGGTTTTACAACCTTAGAGGCTTAAGAAAACTTAAACAATAAAGCAATTACAGACTCAAAAATATGCAGAAAACTTCTTTCTCTATGCGTATCTCTTCTGTACAATATTCTGTGTATTTATATTGCTTTATGGACGTGTTTCCTTGAAGGACTATGACTTCTCTGATAGTAGATATGCTTGAATCTTCGTGTAGATATCTTCCCTGAAAATCAGCACATTCTGTTTATGAAACTGTTGAGCAGCTTGAATGACTTGGCAGCATGAACTGAGCAGCTTGAGTTGTTTTGCTCTGGCAGCTTGAACTTTTACACTGGCAGCTCGAGTTTCTTCAACTAGCAGCATGAACTTTGTATTTACACAGAATATCTACTAACAGTCTGAGAAGTCTAAACTAACAGCTTGAGTATACTTAAACTATTTCCCAACACTTTTTATAGTAAGTTTAGTAGCTTAGTAGAATTTCTTTCCTTTTATAGTAAGTTAGTAGGTTAGTTTATTTTTCTTACTCTAATTTATGAAAAACAAAAGAAAAAAGAGAGAAAACCATAAAAAAATTCAAAAAAAGAGAATATCCGAAAATGAGTTAAGTCTTAGATGCATAGGTTCAAAATGACGAAAATTAGCACAATTGATACAATCGCTAAGTGCTAAGCTTTCACACATAATGCACCTAAAACTCTAAGTGAGATACATTATTTAGTTTGATGTGTTGGTAGGCATAATACACAAAGGGAGTCTCAAGGCTAATGAAATATTCAAGAAAAAGTCAGACGTGTCACTAACTTAGATATATGACCAAATGGTCTTAATTTTTATGTTAGAGACATACAGACATTGATTCTAAATGAAGTGTGCAGATTTTCTGGGGGATGTATAGCAACATCAGATACATCTTAAAGAAAAGAAAAGAATAGAAAATCATGATACTGAATTGAGAGTCAAAACAAGTAACTCTGTTGTACGTAAGTACAGACCTGTTGCCTCTGCTTTGACTCGAGTTAGCAAGATAAGTCGCTTTGTTGTACGTCGGTACAGACCTGTCACCGCTGTCTTGCTAGCTTTAAAATAAACTTTAAGACAAACTAAGACACTCTGTTGTATGTAAATACAGAACTGTGTCCGACGTTTGCCTTTTAAAGAAAATTTGCAATTCCGAAAAGTTATAATCATTGTGTGTATGCCTTGATCATAAAAGTATGTCTAAGTATGAGTCACGTAAGGTAATTTCTTGATAAATAAAAAGGCCAAGGGATATTCCAAAGTGTAAAATGTTTAAAGGGAAAATAATACCAACAATCTCCTAGAAATGTGTGTCACAACAAACAATCAAAGGAATAAAAAATTCCTAAGTGTGAAAGTAAGATACTGAAAGTGCGTATTTGACACCGCTATCTGATTGAACCTCTCTGTGACTTTCTCGCCAAAACTATTCTATTAAGTATAGGATGTATCTTTTAAAAGCATTTTAGAGTAGTTTAACTTTAAATTTTTGTTCAAAATTTTATTTTACTTAATTTTATTTTATTTTTTATTTATTTATTTACTTAGGAAAAAGGTCAAAGTTACTAAGGATGCATTTTAAGTTTAATAAACAATCACTGCGTGAAAATCTTGTGCTTAGTAAATAAATTTTGCATAGTTTTTTCCGTTACACGAAAAAGTTGGAAAAAGTTGAAAAAGTTGAATTTTATTCAAGGATTTTCAAAATTTTCAAGTATGTTCGAATTTAAGACAAAATCGAATAAATATTCGATTCTGTCAGTAAATTCGAATTTAATGCAAGTTCAAAGGTGGTTAGTATATAAAGGTCAACAGTGACTCATTAATGTCACCTACATTCGATTTTGTTTCTTCGAACTTGCTCAGAGTGATTTCGAACTTAATCTTCAAGTTTACCGTTTCGATTCATTCACTGTTTGTCGAAGTTTTGTCCTTTGTGTTCGATTCTACAACCAAATCAAGGTATAACCACTACTATTATACAAGATTTAGGTAGTTTAGGACTCAAGTTTAGCAAAAATCGACTCATTTTGAAGTTTTAAGGGTTTTAAACTTTGTGATTCAAAATCACAAGTTTTAACCGGTAAAACTTCAAATAAGTTACAAATATCTTCGATTAGGACCTACTAGGACTAGTGAATACAATTTTCTAAGTCTAAAGGGGTTTAAATCATGGATTTGTGTTTGAAAGTGACCGAATTTGAGATTGTTCATCTTCTTCGAATTTGTCAGTACATTCGAATTTGTTAGCAAACTCGAATTCAAGTCAAATTCGAACATGAATTTCGAATTTAGTTTTAAAATCGAAATGTTTGCATAATTTTAAATTAAAACTTGTAGAAATTCAAATGTGTTGGATTTTGAACTTTGTAAGTTCAAAATAAAATAAATTTGAATTTAAACCAGTGTCATTTTTATTTCTAATATATCTTACTGTTTGATGTGCAGATATGGGTGAAAGAGCCTTCTTTCAGAAGCATAATATGGTGATATCGCCAGATCGGGAGCTTCCTGATGCTCAGGCGTTTCGACCAATGGTGGATTTTTTGGCCCACTCCAGGGTGTCATATGCACTGTCGCATAATGTGCAGATCATATTGCCGTATGTTAGGCAATTTTGGGATAATTTGCTAGTGGACTGTACAGTGATGCCAACGGTGTTGAGGACAAGAGTGGCTGGGCAGCCTCTTGTATTTTCTGCAGATATGCTGTGTAGAGTTTTGCAACTCGGGAAAGTAGAATAGGAAGCTGGGCCAATCGATTTCTAGTTGGATATAAGGCAAGCAGCCTTTTTGAGAATGGGTTATGGCCTAGATATTGCTAAAGCTGCGTATATGAAGAGTGGTCTTATAGGCCAGTGGAGGTACCTAGCGCATGTCATTATGGTGTGCTTTGCACCTAAAAGGCCGGTTTTGATTATATAGTATCCAAAATGCAGTCGTCGATGATTGCTTTGGTATATAATAAGCGTTTTAGCTTCTCGGAGATGTTTTTCGTTGAGTTCGTGCACCAGATCATGGCTCCAGCTCGGGAGAGATTTCTAATGTATCCGCGGTTCGTAATGATGTTGATCCGCCATTTTTTGCCAAATCTGCCACAGCTAGCAGATATTCAGAGTGTGGCAGTGATAGACAAGCGTATCTTTGCTTATTGTCAATCACATAATGCCCGTAGGGCTGAGGTGATTAGACCACTAGATGCACCACTCTTTGGTGCAGTGGTCGATCCGGAGTATGTGGCCCCGGAGGGTGAAAACTGGGCTGGAGAAGGGCCGCAGCTGCAGCAAGTACAGCCACAGCAGCAACAACAACAACAACAACAACGTCCTCCACAGCAATCGAGAAGGAGGCAAAGAGCTCAAGAAAGACCTATTCAGGGTTCAAGGCCAAGCTCCAGCAGGGTACAAGAGTCATTTGAAGCAGGTCCTTCATCGGATGCTGCGGGTCCTTCTGGTGTGGCACCAGTAATTGATCCTCGAGTGGAAACTCTGGAGGAAATCTGGGCACATGGGACTCAGGCACAAGAAGAAATTACAGCTGAGCTAGTTGATACAATCTTAGAGCCTCCAGCTAGTTTCGATGATCTTATGCGCGACATCGATGAATATCAACCTGAGGAAGAAGGTCAAGCTGTGAGCACCTCAGAATCTGAGTCGGAAGACTTGGAGGAAGTGGAAATAGAGCAAGTTGATCCGGCTGTCAGAATAGGCAGATATGGATCCAGAGTCGTGGTTAGTGAAAGAGAGGCACAAAAGAGTGCAGCTAGAGATTCAGATGACGACGACTCTGATTTTTAAGCTGAAGATGCTACTCCATTAGTGCCAAGGCAAAGGGCCAAATGACATAGGTTCATGCAGGGAGCTTCATCTGCTTCTGCTTCAGAGCCTGAGATTCCTACCGCTCAACCATCTGTTCAACCAGCAATCACGCCGTCACCAATCACATCTGTTCCATCCACATCATCCACCTACACTGAAAATTAGCGTTTTTCAGAGCTTAGGAGCAAAGTAGACTTCCACACAGTCCAAATCTTCCAACTCACAAAACCAATCAACGAGCTTCCAGAGCATAACGCAAAGATTGATCAGAAAAATGTTGATCTAAAAACATTTGTTGCTGATCAAGCTGCTGACATCAGAACCATGAAGTCCCTCCTCGAGCAGCTAATGAAAAATCTTTAGGCTTAGGGGGAGACCAGCTGCAGAGATGCTCAAGAGATTAGGAGAGAAGATGACGATGGCAATGATCCCGATGCTAGAAAAGATAGTGAGCTAGAAAATTTTCAATCTGCTCAGCATGCGTCAGTTCAGGGGGAGCCTAGTCAGTCTGAAGTCGAAGGAGCTGAAGGTGAGACTTCAAAGGCGGTAGAGAGCGAGATGATTGACGCTCTAATTGATATTGAAGAGGAAGATATTGAATTTGTTTTTGAAGATTATATTGAAGAATTGGAAGAAGGAGAGTTTGTTCCAGATGAGGTAGTAGATTGGAAGTCTGATGATGAGGTGTTAAAAGATGAAGACGATAATGTCGACAAAGTGATCCTTAATTCACAACCTATCACAGAGCTGTACGTGCAGAATGAGCACAATGTGATTGATATCGACGAGATCAAGCTAGCCTTAGTAGAAGACTCAGAGCTGGAGGAAGCTGAAAATGAACCGACAAGAGCTGAATTGCAAAATCTATGGTTCAGAAAGGAAGAGCCGAAGAGGAAGCAGAAAATGAGAGTGCCAGGATCAGGAAATCTCTCTGGTGGAGTTATAAGCTGGTTCTTCGACAGAGAACTGCAGCTATTCATTCTAAAGAGAAGAGATGGACTTCAATACCTTAGGCGGATGCTGAGAGTGTTTAACACATTGCCAAAGGTAGAAGTAAAGGAATTAGCCTGGAAAGAATTGATCAATATCGGTGAGGACCCGTATGCTGAGGTTATAGCCAAGATAATCAGAAAAGAGGGTCGGTCCGGAAAATTCGAAAGTCTAAAGCCAAGATCAGGCAAGAGAGTGGAAGATGAGAAAAGAATAGATCCACATACAGGAAGGCCATGGGCTAGAATGGTGTATAAGCCTGTCAAGTGTTTGAAAAAGGTGCCTATGAAGTCGATGCCACAAGATGTTCTAAGTAACATGAAGTGGTGGTATGTAGATAACGATACTACAGAAGCTGTGATGGAAGACACAGAAGAAAAAGTTATTTTGCGAGTGTACGATCCGTTGCATCTAATAAACCTATCCAAGAATGACCTAAAGAAGCTACACGATCAGCGTATCTTCTTTCACGAAGGATGGAAATCTGAAACTAGGAAATTCCAGAAAATAGTTAGAGTATGTATAGATATAGGTTTATATGCAGGTAGTAGTTTATATGGTTCAAGTAATTAGACAAAATGTTAAAAGTTAGAAGCTATCGTCAAGGCGGAGTCTGTTAGTACATCTTGTGTGACGATAGCAGTCTAAGTTTAGATAGCATTTTGTGTAAGTCATTTTACTTGATATTGAATATTAACAAGTGTTTGATATATATGTTGGATTATGTATGTTTGATATTGATTGATTGGATGTTTCAACTTAGGGTAACATATTAAAATAAGTTCAACCATGAAACTCAAAGATAAATTCAAAGATAAATTCAAACATAAGTTCAAACATAAGTTTGAAAGAGTAGATTCGATTTTAGTTAAAAGGCTAAGTTCCAATTTGTCTAAGAAGGACAAGTTCGAATAGGCCTTGGGCCAAGTTCGAATTTGTCCTAGACAAAGTCAAACCTGTCAGTATAATTAAGGGTTAATTCGATTAATTATGAGACTTTTTGCAAAGACTTTTTTCAGAATTTGTCAGACGATTTGTAGAAGGCGATCTCGAACTTGATTGCAATCAGAGAGTTTCGTGAGGAGAGAATCATCGTGTTGGGGCGTTCTAAGTTGTTCGTCTATCACCGTGGTAGTCTCCGTGTTTCGGTGTGTGTGATATATCCGTCAAGCCACTAACGAGGATTCCGCACTCGTTGGAAGGTATTGCGTCAAGATAGATACGTAGTCAACAGACCTTACAAGATTCTCAGTGAGAGTATAAAAGGAAGCTTCTAAGGATTGTGAGATATCATCCAAGAGTGAGAAATCAGATCGTGCATTGAAGTGTGTTATTCCATGCATGCAAGTCTACTAGAATAGAATAGTAAAGGGTGTCTATGTTGCTCCTATTCAAGTTGTCCATCAGTGTCTTGTAAAATTAGTGAGTTCATCTAAGTGAGTGTAATCATTGTATCTAGTCTGAGTATGTCTTAGATTAGTTGAACATCTGTTGTATTTGTCATCTCAGCTTGAACCCTTCCGCAGTGAAGCTGGTTTGTATATAAGACTTGTTAATAGTATACACAAACATTGAGAAAAGAGTGTTGAATTTTAATTTGCTGTATTCACCCCCCCCCCCTCTACAGCTTAGAACAATACTCTAGGGAAACCTTTTGGGACCTACAACTAGTATCGGAGCAGATAAAGTGTGTGTTAACTCTAGATCTCTCATTATCCCTACTTTCCCATGGACAACAGTGCAGTCAGTTCCTCCTCTTACTATGACAATGGTTCAATGGCCAAACCCCCCAAATTCAATCATCATAACTTCTGTAGTTGGAAATGCAGAATGATGCTCTACTTAGAGAATCTGGATGTACAGCTGCCAGAGATAGTAATGGAAGGTCGCTATGTGCCAACTTCTGTTACTTTATCACTCCTGCTGTTGAAGGAGCTGTCCCTGAGATTAGAACCTTTGAGAAGGCCAAAGCTCAATGGTCCAATGAAGACAAAAGGTTGGTTGCTCTTGATGCAAAAGCCAGGAACAACCTGGTTATTTCTCTTTCTGATGATGTGTTCAAACAGGTTGAGAAAATGAAGACTGCAAAGGAGATGTTGGATACTTTGTGTACCGTCTATGATGGTCCCATAATCACACTGGATAACAGGATCAACAATCTTGTTAGACAGTATGAACTCTTCTTTGCAAAACCAAAGGAGTCTCTCACAGAAACCTATACCAGGTTCACTGCTCTTATCAATGATCTCAAAGTTGTTGGGATCACAAAGGACAACTTAACTCTGGTGAACAAGTTCTTGGACATCTTACCTGAAGAATGGAACTATTTCTCTACTATTTTAAGAAATACAGGTACCATTAAAGGTATGGATCTTGTGAATCTGTATGGATCCTTACTAAATGATGAGTAGTCAAGGCAACAGAAAAGAAACACCTTGGAAATGTCTAAGAGAGGTGTTGCCTTAGTGGCCAGCGTGAGACAACCTGTTGGTCAGGAATGTGGTGTGTTCACACAACCTGATCAACAGGCTGATGATGAAAGGGAAGAGATGTTTGAAGAGGAAGACTGTGAAGATCTTGCTGAACTAGATGATGAGCAAATGATTGCAATGCTTGTCAAGAATTTCAATAAGAAGAGGTTTGGAGGAAGAATGCTGCAGAGGAACTCAAATTCCATAAAAAAGAAGGCATTTTATAAACTAAGGCTGAGTGCTTTAAATGTGGCAAGACTGGCCACATAGCTGCTGACTGTGTGTCTAAAGCTGTTGGTCAAATATCCAAACCATTCAAGACAAACAGGGACGATGGTTACAGGGTTAAGTACCTTATGGCAATGGCTAAGCTGAAAAAGTTGGAAAACTCAGTGGCTTCCAACAAGCAAAAGGGACTCATGGCCGAGACATGTGATTGGGAGGAATCTGACTCATCTTCAGATGAAGAAGACAACAACTGTCTGATGGCCAACACTATGTCCCATCAACAAGCAACTCAAAGAAGATCTGGCTGAAGCTGAAGCCTTCAGCAGCTTAGAGAACTGGAATCCCACAATGATGTACGAGGTACAAAATTTTATGCCTTACAGTTCTGATGAAAAAGTAAAAATGTTTGAATATATGCTTGTTGACTTAAAAGCTGCTGTTGAGAAGCACAATGTTTTACTGTCTGAAATCCCTAAGCTTAAAACTATTCTTGACATAAAAATGAGTAAACTCGACAGTTTCCATAAGTTGGAAACTGAACTTGATGAATTAAAACACATCAATTCTATGTAACTGGAAGAGAAAAGAGAAACAGACATGAAACATGCAAAGCTTCAAAAGATTGTTGACTCTTTGTGCCAATCTACATAAAAAGTCAGCCATTACATCAGTCAACAGATCCAGGCACAAATCCAAGCCTATCTTGGAGGGGATCTTGACAAAGAAGCTTCTTTTGTTGAGATAGATAATCTGAAAAATGACTTATCCACTCTTGGTGAGCTTCCCAGCACTTTCATCCAGAAAGTGAATGGTAAGCTAGCCTCAACAAACAGGTTTGTCAGGCCTCAAAATAATGACAGCTTATGTTAAAAAGCTCCAAAAGCTGATGATGGAATATGTTCTCCATCAAATCAGCCTGTTAAGTGCTCTGCTGGTTCACACAAGCAAAAGAAAAGAAAACAAGCTCAAGTTGCTGTTGTGGACTCTAAACCCGTTGACAAAGCAGGCTCTGGGTCCAAAGCTAATGGTAAGAGACCTGTTAATCTTTTTGATGCTAATAATTTTGAGAAAAAGTTTTCAAAAGGTAAGCAGCCTGCTTTCAAAAGGGGTAAGTCTCATGTTGAAAGCAAATCTGCTGTGATTTCAAACAAGTTTTTATATCATAGTGGAAAATTGGTTATAAATGAAGGTAAGTCTTTCAAAACCAAAAGCTGTGATTATGTTGATAGGCAACATTCATCACATCTCAGTAAGAGCAAAGGCAAAGCCATTGCTCAACCTGAGAAATTTGGGAATAAGTTTCCTAAACCTGTGGAAGGTCAAAGGCAAATCAAACTTCCTGTGTTTGATATCTGTCCTCCCAAAAAGAGGAAAGAAGATACAGGCAAAGCTGTTGCCATTGTGCCTTCCACCCAAACTGTTGATTCTTCTAAAAATAGTAATAAGTTTGCCAAACCTGCTAACAGAATCAACAAAAATAATTCAGAATGTGTTTCTAGAGGCTCTTCTTCCAAAAAGGCTAAAAAGAGAAAATGCTATAAGTGTGAAAGAAGACACATATGGCCAAAGACTGTCCTGAAACTGATAACATTAGGCCTGCTGACACTGCTAATTCTATCATCGCAAAAACCAGCAATGTTGGAAGTAACATGGTCAATGAGGATGGTATCCAAGCTGATACAATCCAGATAGGAAATATAAGTGTTGATCTAACTGGTCCATCAACAAATGTTGATGAAGTAGGAGAACTCATCCCTATGATGAGTTCTCTAATAAATAACTAATATTTTCCCATGATACTCTTCCGGACAAACAACCATCCCAGGTTTAGTACTTGGACAGTGGCTGCTCAGGCCACATGACAGGTTGCAAGGACCTGATGAGTGATCTCAGGGTTGAAAAAGGGCCAAAAGTCACATTCGGTGCCAATGTACAGGGATACGCAGAAGGATATGGAACTCTTCAAGCTGGTGTTGCTGTATTCAAAAGGGTAGCCGATGTGTCTGGGCTAAAACATAATCTTGTAAGCATAAGTCAACTGTGTGATGCTGGCTACACGGTTAACTTTGATGAGCACCTAGCTTACATACTGGATCCCCAAGTCAAAGTTTTGCTGTGTGCACAACGGAAGAAAGGTGTATATGTTGTGGATATCAAAATCTGCTGATCTCACAACTGAAACCTACTTTATCTCAAGAAGCAATGCAGATCTGAACTGGTTTTGGCACAAAATGCTATCACACCTGAACTTCAAGAGTATTAACAAACTTAAGAAAGAGTTGGTAACAGGTTTGCCTTCTGTAACCTTTGTTAAGGATAAACTCTGCACAACTTGTGAGAAAGGCAAGCAGAGAAAATCATCTTTTAAATCTAAGGACAATTTCTCTATTGATACTCATCTCTTCTTAATCCACATGGACTTGTTTGGACCAGTCAGTGTCCCAAGTCTAGGAGGAAGAAGATACACTCTAGTAATGGTTGATGAGTTCTCCAGGTTTACATGGGTGATCTTTCTGAAGAGAAAATGAGAGGCTGGTAGAGAAATCATTGGATTTATCAAGAAGATGGAAATGCTGAACTCTGCTCAAGTAAAGCAGCTTAGAAGTGATCATGGTACTGAATTCAGAAACAGTACTCTTGAGGACTTCTGTGAAGAAATAGGGATATCACAGAACTTTCAGCAGTAAGAACTCCACAACAAAATGGAGTTGCTGAAAGGAGAAACAGAACTCTCATCGAAGCTGCTAGAACCATGTTGTGTGCATCACGTTTGCCTTCATCATTCTGGGCTGAAGCTGTCAATACTGTCTGCTTCACCCAAAATAGATCCTTAGTGGTGAAAAGGTTCAAGAAGACTTCTTATGAGTAAATCAAAAGGAGGAGGCTAAACATTAGCTATTTCCATGTGTTTGGATGTCCCTGCTTCATTCTGAATCAAAGGGACCAACTAGCAAAGTTTGAACCTAAAGCTGATGAAGGTGTGTTTGTTGGATATTCTGCTATCTCCTAAGCCTATAGAGTATACAACAACAAAAGAAGGGTGATAGATGAATCTACCAATCTCACCTTTGAAGAGTCAAGGAGTGCTTCTACCAAAGCTGATCCTAAATCAGTTTCAGGAGATTTCAACTTTGATGATCTTATGCATTCCATTCATGAAGAAAAGGACTCAAAAGCTTCCACTACATCTAAAGTGGAACCTGATAATCATGATGGGCATGATGATGACTATGTTGATACACCCAGTGTGAATAAGTGTACTGACATAATTACAGCATCATGTCCTGAACCAATCAATGCTGATTTTCCTGGATCCTCTACTGATGTGTTCAACACTGGAGGGTCATACTCAACAAATGAACAGACTCAAAATAACAGTGTGTCTGAAAATCTTGAGAGCTGCTCAACAGGACCTATTGAAGATGCAAATGACTTAGGAGAATCTTCAATGAGACAAGATCCTAAGTGGATCAGGTGTCACCCAAATGATCAAATAATTGGTGACATCAACAAAGGGGTGCAAACAAGATGGGACAACTTAGGAAACTTTTGTATGTTTACTAGTTTTGTGTCCCTGATGGAGCCTAAGAAAGTGGATGAAGCACTTAAAGATGCCAATTGGATCACTGCCATGCAAGAAGAGCTCAATCAGTTTGAGAGAAACAAAGTATGAAAGCTGGTCCCTGCTCCTAAAGGAAAAACAATAATTGGCATCAAATGGGTTTTCAGGAACAAGATGGATGAGCAAGGTCATGTCTTTAGAAATAAGGCAAGACTAGTTGCTCAGGGCTACAGACAGGAAGAAGGAATTGATTATGATGAAACTTTTTCTCATGTGGCCAGGTTAGAGGCAATTCGTTTGTTTCTAGCTTACGCTGCTCATAAGAGCATGAAGGTATTTCAAATGGATGTGAAGAGTGCATTTTTGAATGGTAAGCTGCAAGAAGAAGTCTATGTCAAGCAGCCACCAGGTTTTGAAAATGAACATCATCCAGGTTTTGTCTATAAGTTGGACAAAGCTCTCTACAGTCTAAAACAAGCCCCTAGAGCCTGGTATGAAACTCTAACTGATTTCCTTATGAGCAATGGTTATACCAGAGGTAAAGTGGATACCACACTGTTCATAAAGAAGGTGAAGTCTGATATTATGCTTGTTCAAATTTATGTGGATGACATAATATTTGGTTCTACTAATGAGCAGTTATGCAAGAATTTTTCACTACTCATGAAATCTACATATGAGATGAGTATGACGGGAGAACTTACTTTCTTTTTAGGATTACATGTTAAACAAACCTCAAATGAAATTTTCATAAGTCAAAGAAAGTATACTTTAGATCTTTTGAAAAAGTTTAAATTTAATCAAACTTCTCCTATCAAAACCCCAATGGCAACCAATGTAAACGTGGATGCAGATTCCAGTGGCAAAGTTGTTTCAGTAACAGCTTACAGAGGCATGATTGGGAGCTTGCTATATTTAACTGCTAGTTATTCAGATATTATGTTTGCTACCTGTTTATGTGCTAGGTTTCAAGTTGATCCTAAAAAATCACATCTAGTTGTTATAAAAAAATCTTCAGATACCTTAAGGGTACACCAGGTTTGGGTCTTTGGTATCCCAAAGACTCAAGTCTTTAGCTAACAGGATATTCAGATTCTGATTTTGCAAGCGGCAGACTAGACAGAAAAAGCACAACAGGTGGGTGTTAACTACTTGGTGGTAAGTTGATAAGTTGGTGTAGCAAGAAGTAGAACTAAGTTTCTACTTCTACTGCTGACGCTGAGTACATCGCTGCCGGAAGCTGCTGTGGGCAGATTCTGTGGATGCAGCATCAGCTTGAAGACTATGGACTTGTATATAGGAAAAATCCTATTCTGTGTGATAATACAAGTGCTATAGCTATCTCCAACAATCCCGTATTTCATTCCAGAACAAAGCATATAGAGGTCAGACATCACTTCATCAGGAATCACATCCAGAAGGGTAATGTGGATGTAAGTTTTATTTCCACAGATGAACAGCTTGCAGACATTTTCACCAAGCCTCTTGATGAAAAAAGGTTTACTTATCTTGTGAGCAAGCTGGGCTTGTTAAATAAAAGTGACTAAGTGTCCTAAATGTTCTAAGTTATTATATGTCTCACACTGCTCAAGTTTCTCAGAACAGCTTTGGCAGAACACGCTATGCATGTTCTATGATTAGCCAATTTCTGGAAACTTGAATAGCTTGAGCGTATAACATATTTGAGAATATCAGTTTTCACCTAAAAGCTGGTCTGTTGACCAAACCTCCAACCTGCTCACTCTCTCAATCTGTCAAACAAGACATTGTCTTGTAACCTGGTCAGCTATTAACCACAACCTGTTCTTTCATAGCTGCACAGGTTGAATGAACAGCTTGAAGAATGAACAGCTTGTGATGACCCTGCTCATCACAGGTTTGGCCAACAGCTTAGACCAACTGTTTTAGTTACCTTTCTTCACAATTAAGTTCCTTAATTTTTGTATTTATTTAACTTAATTACTGCGGATAATGTGTGTTAACGTGTGTTAGTGACTTAAAAGGGCTCAAGTGGTATGACAACCGTTCTGACATGGACAACCGTTCCGTTTTCCGTTAAAGAACTTTTCAAATCAACCGCCCAAACTTTTATCTCTCATACCCACTCACATTCAAACCTTATAAATACCTCTCTACCGTTTCATCTTCGTCTTCCTTACTGATTCCATAACTTCCAAAGAACCCTAAAATCGACTAAGTGTCTGGTGCTCATATCCTCATTATTCTCACCATGGCTCACCAAAACAACCCCTTCCTCCCAGTATTTGTCGGTGCAGATGTTCAGAAACATTCTTCTGTTACCACAATGCTAACACTGAAACCCACAAACTACATAGCCAACCTAACCATTCCTAAAAACTATGTGGGGAAAGGTTATGAGAATATGGTGGAGTTTCTAAAGTTCACCCTCTCCATTACGCCATGACTGCTACCCCTAGTGTCCTGCACTAGGAAATGGTCTATGAGTTCTGGTACACCTGTGTCTATGACCCAGCGACCAAAGTCACAAGGGGAACCATTCTCAATGGGACTCAAACCATTGAGATCACAACTGGTCTTATCAGGGAAGTTCATCATCTCCCTGTGGCTGGAACCTATGATCAGCCACAGCCGGAAAATGATCAGGTTGGAAATCTGCTACGTTTTTGTGGTGTAGTAGAGCCCAAGATTGGAGCCACTCTATTCAGGAAGGATCTATCACCCACTAACAGCTTCTTATTTGCCTCTGTGGTGATGTGCTTCAGCAGCAAAGTTGGTTCATTTGACCAACTCAGCCGTGATGAGATCCCAATAGTCCTACAGCTCGTAGATGGGACTACCATGAACATGGCTCGTTGGATTTTCAAGAATTTGAGGAATCTGGTGCAGCAGGAAACACGTCCAGCTGCTGTTCGATATCCACGATTTCTGAGCCTCATTTTCAAGCATGTCTGTGGTGAGCATTTATACAACTCTCAGCCTATGTTATGTATAGCAGAATAAAGTTTTCTACACCCCTGTACTTCCAAATGAGCCTCCTCTATCCACACCAATGAGGAGGTTGCTTGGTATGGTCGAAGGACCCTCTACTGTGAGGGTGGATCCAGTGACTGCTTCCAAGGGAAAATCCAAATCCAGGGCTAAATTTGTTAAAAGAGCCCTGGAATCGACTCAAGCTGAGCCTGTCAGCAAGAAGGCAAAAACAGATAAGTCCAAGTCTGCTCCATCAGCCTCTGTGGCTGAGGGGGAGCAGGCTTCTCACCCTGGTTCATATGTTGAACCTGAAGCCTTTGTGGCTGGTGCCTCTGTGGAACCTGAGACTATGGAACAGGCCAACCCACCTGTTCCTGACCCAGTCCCACCACCAGTCCAAACAGAACCCCTCATCACATCTCCACAACTTCAATCCTCCACGTCCTCTCTCAAATCCTACAAACGCAAAACCTTAGCCAAAAATAAACCAACAGACCAAACTAGCCCCTCTGACCCCTCTCAACAGGAGTCAGTTGACGAAGAAGGAAAGCCTGCTGCCTCTCCTATTTTGGGAGAAGGTTTAGCACCATTGGAGCAGGCTTCACTCCAAAAAGAGTCTACCCTGAGTCAGCCTAGACCCTCTGGATCCTCCCAACAGGAACCAGTTGCACATATGGAGACTACCACATCAACTATTCCAGCCTCCCAACATTCTGAGAATATTGAAAGACCGGAGTTCACTCCACTCCACACTGTGTCCACACAGTCTCCACTCCATACTTCTCCTACACAACCTGAGTCTGCACGAGGTGCCAAACCTACTAGATTAGACCATCCAGTAGCTCAGCCTCAAACTTCTGCTCCTCATGATACAGTTGTTGTACACCCAACAGCTGCTGAAGGACCAACAGCTCAAGATGATGAACCACAGGGAACATACCATCCTTATAGTGAGGCTGCACCTCAAATGCGAATTCCATCATGTGACACCCTTGCCACAATAACCACCATTTACAAACACCCAGGATAAATCATCAAACACAATTACAATAATGATCTGATAACCTAGTTTAAGTGCGGAAGCAATAAAACACATAATAAAAGTAGTGCAACAGTGACAAACACCCTACGGTGCTACAAGGTACCATATCTAAGTCTACATACCCAATACAATTATTACAACATCCAGAATATAATACAACATTGTCCCATAACATGATTACCGATTAAGTAGTTTCAAAGCTTCCAAATCTTCGCAAAAGACCTAACTAGAAGGCCCAGCTGCAGATTTCCCTTTTCCTGTAAGATAAAAACAAACAACTGGGGAATAAGCAAAGGCTTAGTGAATACAAAGATTACGCATTTTATAAATTTTTATGAAGCCCCAAGGGTAACACCGATGACCAACATCGTATACCCTTCTTCGTACACCAAGTATGGACCAGAGCCGCAGCCCCTTCGAGCCCAAAGCTCGGCATTTAAACATACCATCTGAGACAAACGTACGATCGGGGATGACATACTGCCTACCGGGCTTAGGAGGGATCAGCTCCATGTCATATAGCGCAGTAACATCAAAGTAATGGATGCGACCCACCGGTCCATCACTAGATGCACAACAATCGAACGGACATGCAACAAGTAAGAATGTGCATCTAAATCTACGAAAGTTAGTAGAATTCCAACCAAACAAATGAAACAACAGGTCTCAGCAGGCAAAGCTTAACATAAAACAGATATAAACATGCGAAATCTACTGTACTCATAGTGGGTGCGTAATTAAACTTCAATATTATTTCTCCTCGGGCTTTCAACCAGATCCACCAAGTACCCCACTGTGGGTTAAACAACACCACAAGGGACCTGTTAAATTAGTTGCAACAATACCTCGAGTCAAAAACTGTTTAAATTCATAAGACCAAGTTTTGTAAGTTTTGCAACTTTTCCCCCATTTTGGGTCTATGTCCAAATTCATAACACAATTAAGTTTGAGCCCATCTCATGTCCATACATTGTCCTTTGTATAACTCTTGTCATTTTGTGTGTTATTTATGAGTTTTATTCAAAATACTCGAGTTTAGAGAGTAGATTTCTCAATTTTAGGCATTAAACTCGAATTTCATAGGTTAAACTCGAACCCCCTTCGAGTTTGAGCATAAACTCGAACCCCATTGCATAAACTCGAACCCCATTCGAGTTTGGGGTAGATTCGAACCCCCCTCCCCTTCGAATCTGAGGATAGACTCGAAAATACATTCGAAACTAGTACCAAAATCGAGTTTGTTCTTGTCATTTCGATTGTGTTCTTAATATTTTCAGGTCTGTTCATCTTACAACTTTAAAACATACATTTCTAAGCCTAAAATCACCGATATATCATGTATGATGCCTAGTTTCGATTCTATTATACATATACTATCATATTCTTGTAATATTTCAAGCAAAACTAGCTCCAATTCACATAAAATAACAGATTCGAATTCTAAGTTCTTCAAAAACCGAAATAACAAACTTAAAAGGTTCGATTCTTACCTCAATTCGTACGATATCTGGAATCCAACTGCAGATTGTTGTAGTACTCCTCGAGATCTTTCCGATGACGTATAATTCACGATAATCGGCCGGTCGGTTTGTAAGATATCTTAGAGAGATGTAGAGAGAATCTAGAGAGAGAAAGTTGTATAGAGAGAGTGTGACTTATGGAAAAAAAATGAGAGTTTTTATCCTTTTATTCCATTTTCATCATTTTGCACATTTCACCCCTCAACTTAACCAGTTCCATAAAATACTGATTTATTCTTAAATTTATTATTAATAACATTTATAATTCATAATATTCCTTAATAATAATTCCCGAGTTCAAATTTTCTTAAAATAAAAACAAACTTTCTAAATATCCCAAATACATAATAATTGCTCAAATTTCAACTTAATTATATATTTTCCACTTAATTAGCCCGATTTCATTAAAATAAATTCGAGGATGTTACAACATGGGCTCCACCACGCTCTAACTTCGTCCTCGAAGTTACTCGGATTCAAACAGTTGTGGATATTTCCTTAACATTTCCGCCTTTGTCTCCGAAGTGTGATTTGCTCCTTTATGATGCTTCCAACGTACAAGCACCATTTCAATCTCTTTGCTCCTTAGCTTTTTCATCTTAGTATCTAACACACATTCCGGCTCCTCTACATACCGGAGCCTTTCATCAACTTGCAGCTCGGTGTGGTCAGCCCAATCCTCATTGTCAGCAGTAAAGGATTTCCTAAGATTCCCAACATGAAATACCGGGTGTATGCCCGACATCCCTTCAGGCAACTCTAAACAATACGACTGATTTCCAACTTTTTCAATAATCTTGAATGGTCCGACAAATCTCGGAGCCAACTTTCCTCTTTTCACAAATCGTGTAACACCTCTCATTGGTGACACTTTCAGATAAACCCAATCATTTGTTTCAAAGTTGATCGGTTTGTGCCTCCTATCGTAGTAACTTTTCTGACGATCCTGGGCCGCTTTCATGTTCTGTTTAATCAAATGTATCTTCTCGTTTGTCTCTTGAAGCAAAGCCGGCCCAACAATCGGTGTTTCACCAGTTTCTCTCCAACACGTAGGAGTCCTACACCTTCTCCCGTACAATGCCTCAAACGGCGCCTTCTTTATTGTCGCGTGATAACTGTTGTTATATGAAAACTCTATTAGTGGCAGATGATCATCCCAGTTGCCACCGAGATCTAATACACACGCTCTCATCATATCCTCCAAGGTGAGGATTGTTCGTTCACTTTGGCCATCGGTTTGTGGACGATAGGCCGTACTCATTGCGATCCTCGTTCCCAACCCCTCTTGTAAAGTCGACCAGAAATTCGAAGTAAATCGGCTATCCCGATCCAATACAATAGACTTAGGCACTCCATGCCTAGAAACGATCTCGTCCATATAAATCTGAGCCAACTTCTCCAACGAATAACTTTCTCTAATCAGAATAAAATGTGCGAACTTAGTCAATCTGTCAACTATCACCCATACAGCATCATGTTGTCGCCTAGTCTTTGGCAGTTTTGTAACGAAATCCATAGTAATGTGGTCCCACTTCCATTCCGGAATGGGAAGAGGTTGCATACTGCCGTATGGTTGCTGATGTTAGGCTTTCACCAGCCGACAAGTTCTACATCGTTCAACATACTGGCCGATATCCTTCTTCAATCCCGGCCACCAAAAATCTGCCTTTAAGTCATTGTACATCTTTGTACTTCCAGGATGTACAGAAAACCTAGACTGGTGTGCTTCTTCGATGATTACTTGTCTCATTCCACCCAACTTCGGCACCCAGATCCTTCCGTAAATCCCTTTCAGTCCCGACTCACTTGTTTCCATATTCTTAATCTGCACTCTAATATCCTTAGCACTGACATTTTCCTCTTTCAAGGCTTCCTCCTGAGTGGCCTTAACATCATCGATTATCGTGGAAGTTAGCATCGTAGACGTCATCATGTAGCAGCAATCTTTAGCGTAAGCTTTCCGGCTCAAGGCATCGGCTACTACATTAGCCTTTCCGGGGTGATAAAGGATTTCACAATCGTAATCCTTTATTAATTCCATTGTCTGTGCCTCATATTTAGCTCCTTCTGACTAAATATATTTCAAACTTTTATGGTCCGTGTAGAGTTGACACTTAGTACCGTACAGGTAGTGCCTCCATAACTTCAAAGCAATTGTTACCGCAGTCAACTCGAGATCATGAGTTGAATAATTCTTCTCATGCTGCTTCAACTGCCTTGAAGCATAAGCAATTACTTTCCCGCGCTGCATCAGTACAGCACCTAACCCCAGTCTTGAGGCATCAGTATACACCACGAAATCATCATTACTTTCAGGTAAGGCAAGTATCGGAGCCTCGCTTAACGCCTTCTTCAGAACCTCAAAGGCCTCTTGCTGCACAATTTCCCATACAAACGGTGCATTCTTCTTGGTTAATGCAGTCAAAGGAACTGCAATCTTTGAAAAGTCCTTTATAAATCTCCTATAGTAGCCCGCCAATCCCAGAAAACTTCTAACTTCAGTAGCTTAACACGGCGGTTCCCAGTTCTTTATTGCTTCAACTTTGGCTGGATCTACCGAAATCCCAGCCCCCGAAATCACATGCCCTAGAAACTGTATCGGTTGCAGCCAAAACTCACACTTCGAAAATTTGGCGTACAACTTTTCTTTCCTCAATAGCTCTAACAGTTCCCTTAGATGTTCAGCATGCTCAGCTTCAGACTTAGAGTACACCAATATATCATCAATAAACACTATTACCGATTTGTCTAACATAGGTCTACAAACTCGGTTCATTAGATCCATAAAGACAGTCGGGGCATTGGTTAACCCGAAAGGCATAACCAAAAACTCATAATGCCCATAACGTGTCCTAAATGCTGTCTTAGGCACATCCTCTTCTCGTACCTTCAACTGATGGTACCCTGACCTCAAATCAATTTTGGAGAACACACTAGCCCCATGTAACTGATCAAATAAATCGTCTATCCTCGGCAGTGGATACTTGTTCTTAATCGTCAACTTATTCAGCTCCCGGTAATCTATGCACATCCTCATCGTGCCATCTTTCTTTTTCACAAACAATACCGGAGCTCCCCACGGCGATGAACACGGCCGAATGAAGCCCTTGTCCAACAACTCTTGAAGTTGTGTCATCATCTATTTCATCTCAGTTGGAGCAAGGCGATAAGGAGAACGAGCTACCGGTGCAGCTCCAGGGATCAAATCAATTTTAAATTCCACTTGTCTCTCAGGCGGCACGCCAGACAAGTCTTCCGGAAACACATCCGGGAATTGTGAAACAACCGGCACATCGGCCAAAGATCTCATCTCAGCCTTAGCATCAATCGCATATGCTAAGTAAGCATCACATCCCTTTGCAACAAGCTTTCGGGCTTTTGCAATAGTCAGCAAACACAGATCCCCGCTCCTTCTATCCCCATATGTACATATCTCACGCCCCTCCGGAATAGTTATCTTTATCATTCGGTTCTTACACACTATATGGGCTTCATTCTCGATCAACCAGTCCATCCCAACTATCACATCAAACTCACTGAACTCAATAGGGATCAGGTCCAAATTGAAGACTACATCTTCAGTTACTAATGTGCAATTACGGTATACGTGATCTACCTTGACTAGAGTGTTGCTAGCAGTTTCTATGTCAAGTACAGCAGATAATCTAGACAGTGGCATGGCAAGTCTTTGTGCAAACATAGTAGATACAAATGAACGATTTGCACCAGAATCAAATAAAACTCTTGCAGGCAATGAGTTAACTATGAACGTACCCGTAACCACCTCTGGGTTTTCCCTGGCCTCCTCCGCCGTTATCTGAAAAGCACGAGCCGGTACTCTTTGTGACTGACCCCGATGGTTAACTGAACCACCACTTGAACCTCCAGAAGATCTTGTTGATGATGGAGCAGCAGCTGCTGGAGCATTCTTCCTACAATTCCTACTATAGTGTCCCCACACCCCACACTTATAGCAAGCATCTCCTTTCCTTGGGCATTCACTCTGAAAATGGCCCAGCTCTCCACAGCAAAAGCAAGCACGTCCGTTAGTGCATTTGCCAAAGTGCTCCAGATGACACTTATTGCAAAATTGCGGCTCGGTGTTGATGGAATAAGCACGAGCACGACCACGATCAGATGATCCAGACTGTCAGCGATAAAACTGTTGAGGTGAGTACTGTGAAGACCGGGAAGATCCCAAGTATCCTCCCTCCCGTTGGCGCTTCGGCGGTGACGGTTGTGTTGGGTTGGTGGAAGCAGCAGCAGACCCAATCGAGTATCCCGACATAATTAGAATCTGTTCTACATTTCTGGCAGCCTCAAGTAAACTAGCAAATGTAGGGTAGCGAACGTTGCTCATGACCCTCCTAATCTCAATGTCAAGACCAGCCTCGAATCTGGTCACTTTCCTTTCCTCAGTATCGACTTGATGAGGCGCGAACAGACTCAGCCTCGTGAACTCCACAGCATATTGGGACACAGTCTTAGTCCCCTACATCAGTGCCATAAACTTCGCCTCCAATCTCCGACGCTCATCAACTGGACAGTATTGCTGAGTAAATAACTCTGTAAACTCAGCCCAAGTCATTACAGAAACCTTCTCCAATGTCAACGCATTCACCATAGCGTTCCACCACATGATCGTATCATTGGTGAACATAGCGGTAGCATACCGAACCATGTCCTTCTCAGCACAGTCGCTGATTCGGAATGTTCGTTCGGTTGCCGTTATCCATTCCAGTGCAGCAACGGCATCACCCAATCCATTAAATTCCACGGCCCCGTTTCCCTTAAAGTCCTTGAAACGACAACCCCTGGGTTTGTTAGATGACCCAGTATTGTCATCTTGTTCTTCGTTGTTGCCCCCTTCTTTTTCTTTGTTCTTTCTCTTATCCTCTCTTCTCTTAGCATCGGCCTCATCTCGAGCCCGAAACTGATCTTGTATCATCTTATTCTGCTCAGCCATCATGGCTAGCATCATCTCTCTGGCTTCTTCGGGTGTCATTCCTCCTCCAGACATGTTCTGAAATATTAAACATATAACTTGTTTAGTAACATGTCATTAATTTTAAAGACACCATTCATTTGTCCCGTATGATAGTCAATCTCTTATAATTACTAGATCATAACCTATCTTAGTTCAGATCATTACTTAAACCACTACATATCATTACCTAATGTTTGAGATCAAGACCTCACGGACACTTGAATCTCAAACTACTGCTCTGATACCATCTCGTGTGACACCCTTGCCACAACAACCACCATTTACAAACACCCAAGATAAATCGTCAAACACAATTACAATAATGATCTAATAACCTAGTTTAAGTGCGGAAGTAATAAAACACATAATAAAAGTAGTGCAACAGTGACAAACACCCTACGGTGCTACAAGGTACCATATCTAAGTCTACATACCCAATACAATTATTACAACATCCAGAATATAATACAACATTGTCCCATAACATGATTACCGATTAAGTAGTTTCAAATCCTCCAAATCTTCGCAAAAGACCTAACTAGAAGGCCCAGCTGCAGATTTCCCTTTTCCTGTAAGATAAAAATAAACAACTGGGGAATAAGCAAAGGCTTAGTGAATACAAAGATTACGCATTTTATAAATTTTTATGAAGCCCCAAGGGTAACACCGATGACAAACATCGTATACCCTTCTTCGTACACCAAGTACGGACCAGAGCCGCAGCCCCTTCGAGCCCAAAGCTCGGCATTTAAACATACCATCTGAGACAAACGTACGATCGGGGATGACATACTGCCTACCGGGCCTAGGAGGGATCAGCTCCAGGTCATATAGCGCAGTAACATCAGAGTAATCGATGCGACCCACCGGTCCATCACTAGATGCACAACAATCGAACGGACATGCAACAAGTAAGAATGTGCATCTAAATCTACGCAAGTTAGTAGAATTCCAACCAAACAAATGAAACAACAGGTCCCAGCAGGCAAAGCTTAACATAAAACAGATATAAACATGCGAAATCTACTGTACTCACAGTGGGTGCGTAATTAAACTTCAATATTATTTCTCCTCGGGCTTTCAACCGGATCCACCAAGTACCCCACTGTGGGTTAAACAACACCACAAGGGACCTGTTAAATTAGTTGCAACAATACCTCGAGTCAAAAACTGTTTAAATTCATAAGACCAAGTTTTGTAAGTTTTGCAATTTTCCCCCATTTTGGGTCTATGTCCAAATTCATAACACAATTAAGTTTGAGCCCATCTCATGTCCATACATTGTCCTTTGTATAACTCTTGTCATTTTATTTGTTATTTATGAGTTTTATTCAAAATACTCGAGTTTAGAGAGTAGATTTCTCAATTTTAGGCATTAAACTCGAATTTCATAGGTTAAACTCGAACCCCCTTCGAGTTTGAGCATAAACTCGAACCCCATTGCATAAACTCGAACCCCATTCGAGTTTGGGGTAGATTCGAACCCCCCTCCCCTTCGAATCTGAGGATAGACTCGAAAATACATTCGAAACTAGTACCAAAATCGAGTTTGTTCTTGTCATTTCGACTGTGTTCTTAATATTTTCGAGTCTGTTCATCTTACAACTTTAAAACATACATTTCTAAGCCTAAAATCACCGATATATCATGTATGATGCCTAGTTTCGATTCGATTATACATATACAATCATATTCTTGTAATATTTCAAGCAAAACTAGCTCCAATTCACATAAAATAACATATTCGAATTCTAAGTTCTTCAAAAACCAAAATAACAAACTTAAAAGGTTCGATTCTTACCTCAATTCGTACGATATCAGGAATCCAACTACAGATTGTTGTAGTACTCCTCGAGATCTTTCCGATGACGTATAATTCTCGATAATCGGGCGGTCGGTTTGTAAGATATCTTAGAGAGATGTAGAGAGAATCTAGAGAGAGAAAGTTGTAGAGAGAGAGAGTGACTTATGGAAAAAAAATGAGAGTTTTTATCCTTTTATTCCCATTTTCATCATTTTGCACATTTCACCCCTCAACTTAACCAGTTCCATAAAATACTGATTTATTCTTAAATTTATTATTAATAACTTTTATAATTCATAATATTCCTTAATAATAATTCCCGAGTTCAAATTTTCTTAAAATAACAACAAACTTTCTAAATATCCCAAATACATAATAATTGCTCAAATTTCAACTTAATTATATATTTTCCACTTAATTAGCCCAATTTCAATAAAATAAATTCGAGGATGTTACACATCAGCAGGTTTCACCACTGCTGATGTTGAAATGCACATCCCTCCCCATGATGAGGTACCTCTAAACCAAGGTGCTGCTGAGAGAACCATCCCAGGCTTTAATGAAGGTGCTGCAACACAAGAAGCATCTGAAAGGCCACCATCTTTTACCCCTTCAACTTATGAAGCAGCTACAGCCACTGCTGAGGGACCCATTGACCCTTCCAAGCTGGGCCATATTACTTTTGCCCAGGCTATGGAACTTCAGTCCAAAGTCACCCTTCCCTCTCCATCACATCCTCAAACACCTGCCTCATCCTCATCCAACTCTCATTCCTCTCCATCTACACAATCCAAACAGTCCACCCATACTCCGCCATCCCCTAAAGATCTTCCTTTGAAGGATCAGCTCTCTCTGCTGACCAACAAAGTTGGCTCTTTGGAACATTCCATAACTTCTCTACCCTCCATAATCTTAGACTCCGTGTCTGCACAGCTAAAGGAGTTCTTTGATCTGTTCAAGAATTCCTTTCCAACCACTCCCCAAGCTGAACAGTCCTCAGCTTCTTGCACTCACTACACAGCTACAAAACATCTCCACTACTCTCTCCTCTATCCTTTCAAATCAACAGGACTCTGTGTCCTCCATGACAGCCATATCCCAACAGCTGTGCACTCTCCACACCACTTACACTACTACCCTTCCTACTACACTGGACAACTTAAACTCTCTTATTGTTTCTCTGTCCAATTCTGTGTCAGCAAACCTTGATGATGTGTAAGACTCTCTTTTATTATATCTTGCCCAGCTTCAAAGTTTGATGTTCACAGCTTCTGACAGAGAAAATCTCTCTAAGCTATCCTCAATTCCTGATTCTCAATCCTCCTCTCTTCAGACCTGCCTTACCCAGCTTGCAGAGGTTAAGGACAATATGGCTTTCTTAGTGCATAGCGTGGTTGGCCCCAAGCCTACTGCCAAAACTGCTACTAAGCCTGCTGAATTTGTTTCTCCAGGCAGACCAGTTGAAGAAGGTTTTGAGCCATCTCCTTCAAAGGGGGAGAATTTGTCTGCCTCAAAGACTAACTATAAGGGGGAGAAAACCTCTTCTCTTTCTAAGGAGAAATCAGTATCTGTTGGTCAAACACCAGGTGCATCACAAACAGGTCCAACTGAAGATGTCTTCCTACACACTGAAGCTGCTCAGCCTACTCAGGCTGGATCTCCAAACCCTACACAAACAAAGGGGGAGGAATCCTTTTAATTAGGACATGCCAAGCAGAAGGAGGCATCTGATTCTGGAAGAAGAAGAAGAACAAGAACAAGAAGAGGTTCCTGAAGCTGTTCAAACTATAACATCCAAAGGAAAAAAGGAAAGCAATTGTAGACCCTGACCACCACAGAGCAGTGCAGCTTAAGTTTGATAAGGCTAGGGCTAAGGAAATGGGTCTTCCTATGGAGAAATACTATGAGTACAGAGATGAACAACTCCAAGCCCAAGAAAGACTTAGAAAGGAAGAATCCTCAGCCAAAGGTGCCAGATCCTTTGTATTCAAAGAGGCAAGCAAAATTAAAATGCCTTTTTTGGATGTGCAAAGAAAATTGCTTGAAGCTGCTAAGGAGTCAGCGGTTGAAAAGGAAGGTGATAAGGAACAGGGTGCTCCGGTCTCAGTGCCCAAGTCCAAGCAAGCATCCTCTGCAAGAGCGGAAATCCACTTTGACAACTTGGCATGGAAAAAGTTCTTTGATGTTGCTGACAGAAGACTTGCCAAGGAATCTATTGTCAAAGTTGTTCCCATCTCAAGAAAAGGCAAACGGTGGAAGATTCAAATAACCAGAATGGGTGCTACAGGCCTAGAACTGGAATCATATGATTACACTGATGTTGCTCAGATAGGATACAGAGAATGGGTGGAATTGGCAGTAGCCCTGAGCCAGTCTAAGTCTGAAAAGGCTAAGACTATCAGGGCATATCTCAAAAAGTTGATGGAAAGGGTGAGAGATCTTGGCCTGATTTCAGATGAACAAAGTAAGGGTATCTCAGTGGCTACCCCCAAAATAAAGCACAAGAGGAACAGAAAGGATTCAGAGCTGGGGAACTCCTGATCATGATTGAACAAGGTGATGTTGCAGTAGAGATCAAAGGAGTATACCACAGCCTGCCTAAAGGAGTGGAATTTGAGGAAGGCAAGCTGATTGAAGAACCTGAGCTGGGGGTATTATTTGTAGATCCCCTTACAAAGAAGAGGTGCTTCCAAAGAGCATCAGACCTGCACAAAGTTGGTCTTAAACAGCTTGTTGCATTCATACTTCCAAACTACTTCAGGCAATCCATAAAGTGGAAAGCAGCCATCTGGGATTAGCTCAGAGGCTTCTATGAAAGAGGGGAGCTTCAACATCCCAGTTTCATGTTCCTCAGAGTGGAAATAGAGGAATTGGATGAAACTAGGGAGCAGCTTGAAGAGATGTTTGAAGAAGGAGTACCACCACCACTATCCTGAAGACCATCTACTATCTGAGTAGGTGAAGAATGGAGGCTGTCCATTTGTTGGACAAGCTTGCCATTATTTGTTCCCATCATCAACAGTCCAAATTGTTTAGTTTCTATGTATATTAGTTGTACTATGTTACATTAGTTGTAACTTTCATATTTTACATCAGTTGTAATATGCACTAGTACATCAGTTGTACTTTTGTAAAAACATGTGTTGTTTATGTAATCAAAAATCAGTATATATCTAAACTGATCTTTTACTGTACTTTGATGTTATAATTTCATTTAAGCAAAACATATTGTAAAAATATATAGTGGTTATTGATAAAATCAGCTTAGATTGATTATTTCAAATAGGGGGAAATTGTTAGGCACAAAAAGGCCTCAGTCAAACCTACACTACATCTTAGGGGGAGATTTTTTAATTAAACCTGTTGATGCACTTGAAGGTATAATTTATGGCCTGTTTATGCCTTATTGAAACCTGAAAAGTGATCTGAAATATGAGTCAAAGTTGTTTACCCTGCTGCATTTGTTGCAACAAAGGCAGATTGTTCAAGCTGTTCTATCTGCTGAACAGGCTGGACATAAACTGTCTAGGCTATTCTGTTCTGTTGAGCAGCTCAGACAGATTCTAAGTGTTCTGTTCTTTGTGAATAGAATCTGTTCTTTGTGAACAGGCTAAACACTTTATGAAATATGTTTCCAAGTTCTCATGTATTATTTTTGGCTACAAGATCAGTTTACAAGTCAAAGACAAAGTGGAAAACAGAAACTGCAAAAGCCTGCCTACGCTGTTCTATTACATGAAGACAAAAGGATATTTGAAATGGGTGACAGACCATTTCTTATATCAAAATGGCCTTAACAAAAGAAGAAAGATGCAAAGTTGACATTCCTCTTTTAGTTAAAGGCTTATGCAACAGAGAGAAAAAGAAAAAGACAAAGATTGTGACACATGAAGTGGTGGTACGTTGACAAAGAGACGGCAGAAGAAGTGATGGAGGACTACGAGGACAAAGTAATATTGAAAGTATATGATCCACTGCATCTGATCAACTTATCGAAGGACGACTGAGAAAACTTCATGATCAGCCGATTTTCGTTCATGAAGGCTGGAGATCAGAAAGCAGGAAGTTCCAGAAGGTAGTTAGAGTTTGTATAGATCCGGGATTATATGCTGGTAGTAGTCTGTATAGTACTAGTACTTAGACAAAATATATATAGTTAGAAGATAGCGTCAAGCGGGAGTCTATTAGTGCATCCTGTGTGACGATAGTAGTCTAAGTATAGACGATATTTTGTAATAGTCAATTTGTTTGTAATTGCATATTAATACATTTTTGTTATATGTGTGATATATATGTTTGATATTGATTGTATTTATGTTTGAACTTATAAGTTCAAACATAAGTTTAAAGATAAGTTCAAACTTAAGTTCAAAAATAAGTTCAAACATAAGTTCAAAGGTAAGTTCAAAGGACATGGTTCGAACTTATGGAGGACAAGTTCGTGGGCCTTGGGCTCAGTCGAATTTGTCCTGAGCAAGTTCGAATCAGGGGTTATAATTAAGGGTTAATTCCTTTTAATTAACAACTTTTGCAAAACCGAAGCAGAGATTAAGGCAGAGCCTATCTCTAACTTGCAAGGCGATTTTGTGTTTGTTCTTGGAGAGAATCACGTGTCGGGACGTTCTAGTGTTCGTCTATCATCGTGTGTGTCTCTGTGTTCCGTGTGAGTGGTCTATCCGTCAAACTGCTAACGAGGATTCCGCACTCGTTGGACGGCGTCGCGTCAAGATAGGATCCGTAGGTAGGTGACCTTACAAGTGGTATCAGAGCCATTAAGGGTGTTCTTGGTGTTCATCAAGTTCATAAACAACATCCGTGGTTTCTTGGCGTTTTTGGACGGAAAAATCACCTTTTTGGTTAGTTTTTTGAGTTATACAAGCAAGATAATGGAGAAAACTTTGCATTAGTTCACTTTTTGGTCGAAATCAGTATTTTTAGACTTAAAAATATTGGTTTCAACTGAAAACTTGAAAAAATCAAACTTTTGGCCGTTTTTCGAACTTGCGGCGCTCGAACATAGGGGGTATTAGGGTTTGTTCGAATTTGACTGAAATTTCAAACTTGTCAGAAAATACGCTCCTCACGAATTTATTTTAGGGTTTCATTCGAATTTGGTTGAAATTCGAATTTGCTAGCATTCGAATTTGTCAGACTTCGAACTTGTCAGAAACCTCGAACTTGTCAAACTTTCGAATTTATTGAATTCGATCTTATTAAAATTCGAATTTAATTTCAAACAAATTTAATATTAATCAAATTCGAACTTACTTAAGTTCGAAAGGGTTGATTTAAATTAATTTAAAATTAAATTAATTAAGTTCTAATTGAAAAAGTTTAGAAAGAATGACTAGTTTGCAAAAATTTATCGAAATGGACCATGAGGTTGGTAAGGCAAATTCTCCACCAAAGCTGATGAGGTTGGAAGACTACTACTGGTGGAAGGATAGGTTTGCCGATTTCGCTCGGTTCAATGACAAGCGGATGTGGATCTGTATCGACGAGGGATACATTCCACCTACTCAAGAGTTTGAGGGTCGTCAGAGAGTCCTGACATATCAGAAGATGAAGGATGATGACAAGAAACTATATGAGGCTGAAAACTGAGTGTTTTCCTTTATTCACATGGCACTACCTCAGGAAATTCTACACACATTTAGGAATCATTGTACAGCTAAAGACTTGTGGGATGTACTCAAGAAACGGTGTGAGGGAAATTCGAGGGTTAGAAAAGGAAGGACCGAGATGCTTAAGCAGCAGTTCGCAATTTTCAAAGGATTGAAAAACGAAAAGCTGGATGAGACAATCACAAGGTTCTACCATTTATTGACGGAGTTGGATAATCACGATATCGAGTATCGTGAACTTGAAAAGATAGGAAACTTCTTGATGCTTTACCAGTGAAATGGGAGATGTACGTAGCGCTCATAAAGCTTGATGAAGAAAAATTCGACACTCTTACGCTCGAAGGAGTCATTGGTTCGCTGAGGGCTTAAAACTTTCAGTTACTCAAGAAGGAAACAGAATATGATCAGATCCAAGATCCAGACATGTATTTTGGAAAGTCAAAACCTTCTGTCGCGAGTGAACTAAAAACAGCTACAGCTTTCTTGTCGGGTGAAGCATCTATTCCAGCAGAAGTAGAAGACACAAGTAGCCAGGCTTTTTTAGGGTATTCTAAACCGGAAGTGAAACCGACTCTCTCGACATCTACTTCTCAGCAGTACAAAAAGATGCCTATGAGTGCACAATCAGCCGAAACTCATTTGAATCTTTTGGCTTCGTTTGTTGCAGCGTATGGAAATTGTGTACAAGGAAAAATCAACGATCCTGCGTTATGGGAAGAGAATTATGATCAGGTGGATCCTGGTGATTTGCAGGAAATGAATCTTCAATGGCAACTGGCCATGGTGACTCAGAGGGTCAAAATATTCATCAAACGAGCAGGCAGAAATCTGAACGTTAGCAACAATAAAATTGGGTTCGAAAAATCCAAAGTTAAGTATTATAACTGCCAGGGGTTAGGACACTTTGCTCGAGAGTGTCAACGACCGAAGGTTGACAACTATCAAAATCAATCTCAGGGAAGATATCAATCTGGTAGTTCGGGTAATCAAGCGAACATCGCTGGTCTGTTAACAAATGTTTCATCGGACAGACAGCTTGATGGGACATATGATTGGAGTTCAGATCCTGAGTCTAATGCTAGAGCCTTCATGGCTGAAGTAACTGAGACTGGGGATGTCGGAGCAGAGGAAGTAACAGAGGACAATGAACAGAATGATACAAGTCCTGTGTTGGTGGAAAAGTCAGACAATCAGACGTTCTAAAGTTTGTCGTGCAGATGGCTAACGTGGAATCTGAACATACAAAGGTAATTCTGAACTTTTCTACATTCTGTAATTTATGTGTTTTATGTGCTACTTCTAATGATAGATTGAATTTAGTTCTAGAAAAACATAACAATTTAACTGCTCAAATAGAATCCTTAAAATCAGATAATGCTAGCCTCCTAAATATTAAAGAAGATCTTAGAAATAATCTGAAACCAGATGCTCAAGATGTGATAGTTCTAAAAGACAAACTAAGTGAGCAGTGTGTCAGGATAGAACTTATGTATGATCCTTAAAATCAGATAATGCTAGCCTCCTAAATATTAAAGAAGATCTTAGAAATAATCTGAAACCAGATGCTCAAGATGTGATAGTTCTAAAAGACAAATTAAGTGAGCAGTGTGTCAGGATAGAACTTATGTATGATCATGTAGAAGCTTTAACCAAAGAACTTACGATTAAAGATGTCGAGCTAGTTGAATCAAAAGTTAAAGTTGCTGAGATGAATAGTAAATTAGAAAAGTTGAGGAACTCTTCACTGAATCTAGGGAAAAGTTTAGATGGACAGCGGCAGTCTAAGAAACCAGTAGGTTTAGGTTATAAAGAGAGTCCTCCACCTTTAAATGATAACTATGTGCCTCAACCTAAGATAAAACTGATAAACCAGTTGAGTCAGAGGTAGCAGCTGAAACTGTGTCTGAATCTGATAAGGATAAATCAACTAAGGGGACTACTAATAATCCTACGATTAAGAAGGTCAAGTTTATGCAGTCTTCTATTGATAGAATTCTAGGAGAAGTTAAAACTGAAGCTAATAATCCGAAAGAGGAAGTAGTCACGGTAGTTGGAAAGAAAGAAACTGAGACTAGTGAGACATCAAAATCAAAGGGCACTCATACGAAGTCGATTGAAAAAATGCCTTGTTTTAGATGTCACGAAAGAGGACATGTTGCTTCTAGCTGTCCATATAAGAAGGTAGAATCTACACCTACTGTTGGAATGCCTGAACAACATAAACCCTCACCAAGTGCAGCTAGCAGAAGTAGTTCTCAAAACTCTGAGAAGATTGTGAAAGCCACACCAAAAACCGCTGTTAGACAAATTCCGGTGTCACTTAGAACAAATGAAGTCGTTAGGACTAATAACAAGTTTATAGGAGTACAACACCTAGAAGATCTTACACTCCGGTTAGGTCTCACACTCCTGTAAGACATCAGACACCAGGAAGAGCCCAGGGATATCAATCTGAAATGTCATATAATAGAAACTATTCAAGGGCTCAATAGGAAATGGCGACCCAAAGGCCAAGAGTGAATTTAAATCACTCTGCACCACAACAGGTTCTCAATCAAACACTCAAGTCACCTGAAAGGAGAGATGGGTATTTAAAAGAGTTCAAGTATGTGGATGAGAATGGTATTACCAAGTCAGTCATGGCTTGGGTTCCCCGTGATAAATAACTTGTTTTCTTTCATGTGCAGGAGCTAACTACAGGTCTCAACAACAAGTGGTTCGTCGATAGTGGTTGCTCTAGACACATGATGGGGAAAGAAGTATACTCACAGACTTCAAGGGGGGAACAAGGGATTCGTATCATTCGCTGGGAACAAGGGAGGGAATATCACTGGAAGGAGTGATCATTAATGGGACTATCACCCTTGATTAAGTATATCATGTGGATAGACTTGCTCATAATCTCATTAGTGTCTCTCAGATGTGTGATAAGAAGAATTCAGTTTTGTTTACTGATACTGAAGCTTTAGTGCTGAAGCCTGGATTCAAAAATCCTGAAGAATGGATCATCATGAGAGCCCCAAGGAAGAATGATTTGTACATGCTGGACATGAACATCTCAGATTCATCGATGGGGACAATTTGTCTTTTATCTAAAGCTTCAGAGACCGAACCCGTTCTATGGCACAGATGCATGGCACACTTGCACCTGAGGAAAATGAACTACATCACTAAACATGGACTGGTGCAAGGTGTCCCGATGAAGAGTTTTCAGTTTGAAGAAAAGGGTGTACCATGCAAGAAGGGCAAACAACACAAGAAGTCACACAAGTCTAAGACTCAGAACTCAATAGCATCCAATTTTGGTTTATTGCATATGGACCTATTCGGACCTATCAACAAAAGGAGTATAGGTTGTAGTTGGTACTGTTTAGTTATCACTAACGATTACTCATGTTTTTCATGGGTTTTCTTTTTAGGTACGAAGGACGAAACAGCTGTAAAGTTGATTGGGTTCTTAGACCAAGTCGAAAACTCCTATGGGACGAGGGTAAAACGTATCAGGAGTGATAATGGAACAGAGTTTAAAAACACAGTAATTGGTGTATATTGCCTATCCAAAGGCATAGTGCATCAATTTAGTGCACCTTATGAGCCACAACAAAATGGGGTGGCAGAACGGAAGAACAGGACTTTGATTGAGGCGGCAAGGACCATGCTCTCGGATTCAAAGCTTCCTACCATGTTTTGTGGGGGAGGTAGTGAATACCACTTTTTCATGTTTTAAATCGGGTCCTTACTGTCAATCACTGAACAAAACCTGTTACGAAGTTCTGAATAAAAGACCACCAAATTTAATTGGATTCGAACCGTTTGGGGTACCGTGTACACTAATGAAAACGAAACATCAACCTAAGTTTGGTGAAAAGGCTGATGAAGGTTATTTCCTAGGTTATGTGGCTAACTCACCAAAAAAAAAAGGGTTTTTAACAAAGCAAACAGTACGGTAGAAACTGTGTATAACATTGATGTAACAAGTTATACACATGAACCCAAAACTGGTCCGGAATGGATATTTGATTATGACTCATTGTTTGAATCATTTAACATTCCTTTGGATGGAAATGCAGGTACAATTGAAGAAGAATTATCTTCATTAAATCTGAATGACGACGGTCAAAGTTTTCCAAAAGCAAGCATTCCATCAACTTCTGAGCCTACAACGACAGAAGATAGATCTCCATCCGAGAATGAACCTGAGTTACCTACAAACGAAAATCATACTAGTACTTCAAATTCCGAAGACAGTGATCATGAGGAATAAAATTTACCGTCTGAAGTCGTTCCCCCATTGGGTGAAATAGGATCGAACTTAGGAGATAATCTTAGATCGATGAGATTGAGACATCAAGGATAAACAAGGATCATCCGATTGAGAGCATTATAGGAAATCCGAATACCGGTGCGACAACTAGGAGTAGTTTATATAACGACACAGTGTTGTTGTCAATGATAAATGACTCCGAGGCGTTTCTCACATGTTTATATTCTTGTTTCATCTCACAAGTAGAGCTGAAGAATGTGCAAATGGCACTGAAAGACAATTCTTGGGTTGAAGCGATGCAAGAAGAACTATCACAATTCAGAAAGCTGGAAGTGTGGGAGTTAGTGTCGATACCTCGAGGAGAAGCTGGTGTACGTCGAACAACCGCCCGGGTTTACAGATCCAAAGTATCTAGACAGAGTGTATCATCTTGATAATGCTCTGTATGGATTGAATCAGGCACCAAGGGCATGGTATGAGACGCTATCTACTCATCTTTTAGACAACGAGTTTGAAAGAGGGAGAATCGATAGTACATTGTTCGTGAAGAGAAAGGGAGAAGAGTTTATCTTGGTACAAGTGTACGTTGATGACATCATTTTTGGGTCATCAAATGAACAGACGTACAAAGATTTTGAGAAGGTTATGAAGTCAAAGTTTGAGATGAGTGCTATGGGAGAGTTAAAGTTCTTTCTGGGTTTGCAAGTTGAACAAAGGAAGGAGGGCATGTTTATCCATCAGACGAAGTATGTCTACGATATTCTAGAGCGCTTCGGAATGGAAGGAACAAAGTTGACCGCTCACTTCAGTACTCCGATTCAAGTGAATCACAATCTCAGACCGGGTACAGAAATTGATACTGATGTGGATCCAACTCTATATCGGGCCATGATCGGATCACTCATGTATTTAACTGCTTCTAGACCTGACATTATGTTTGCTGTGTGTATTTATGCTAGGTTTCAAGCTAATCCGAAAGAGATGCATATGAAAGCAGTGAAGCGGATTCTGAGATACCTCAAGTCGAAACCGAAGTTGGGACTTTGGTATCGTGCTGATGGTGATCTGGAATTGGAAGCATTCACGGATTCAGACTATGGAGGGTGCAGCTTGAACCGCAAATCAACAACTGGAGATTGTCAGTTCCTTGGAGGGAGGCTCGTATCCTGGTAATGCAAGAAACAGACCTCGGTAGCCATGTCAACGTGCAAGGCCGAATATGTAGCTGCTGGTAGTTGCTGTTCACAGGTTTTGTGGATACAACAACAATTGCGGGATTACGGTTTGACTTACACTCATACTCCCATTAGGATAGATAATCAGTCTACAATAGATATAACTAATAATCCAGTTAAACACAGTAAAACAAAGCACATAGACATAAGACATCATTTTATACGTGATTGTGTTGAAAAGAATTTAATAAAGCTGGTAAAAGTGGCAACGAAATATAATAATGCTGATTTATTCTCTAAAGCTTTTGATAAGTCACGCTTTGAGTTGTTAGTTCAACTAAATGGTATGCGTAATCCAGAATAACTTGACCTTAGTATATTTTTCTTTCTTTTTATAGTAAGTTAGTTAGTGGTTAAGTAGAAGTTATATCCTTATATAGTAAGTTAGTAGGTTACGTTATTAGCTTATCTCAAATATGAAAAACAAACAAAAAAAAGAGAGAAACCCCTAAAAAGTTCAAAAAAAAAAAAAAAAGAGAATGTCAGAAAATTGAGTTAAGTCTTATAGACATAAGTTCAAAGTGTCGATAATTAGCTCAGTCTAAACAATCTCTAAGTGTTAAGCTTTCACACATAATGCACCGTAAAATCTAAGTGATATACACTTTCTGGTTTGATGTGTTGGTAGGCATAATACACAAAGGGAATCTCAAAAGTTAATAAAATATTCAAGAAAAAGTCATATGTGTAACTAACTTAGATGTATGCCCAGATGATATTAATTTCTATGTCAGAGACATACAGAGAATGATTCTAAATGAGGTATGCAAATTTTTTGGCAGATATATAGCAACATCAAATACGAGAGAGTCAAAAATAAGTCGCTTTGTTGTACGTATGTACAGACCTGTCACCTCTGTTTTGATTCGAGTTAGCAGGATAAGTCGCTTTGTTTTACGTAAGTACAGACCTGTCACCCCTGTCTTGCTAGCTTTAAATAAACTTTAAGAAAAACTAAGACACCCTGTTGTATGTAAATACAGAACTGTGTCCGATATTTGCCTTTTAAAGAAAATTTGCAATACCAAAAAGTTATAATCATTGTGTGTTTGCCTTGATCATAGAAGTATATCTAAGTATGGGACACGTAAGGTAGTTTCTTGATAAATAAAAAGGCAAAGGGATATTCCAAAGTGTAAAATGTTTAAAGGGAAAATCATACCAACAATTGACTTGGAATGTATATCACAACAAACAATCAAAGGAATAAAAAAATTCCTAAGTGTGAAAGTGAAATACTGAAAGTGCTTTTGACATCGCTATCTGATTGAACCTTCTTTGACTTACTCGCAAAAATATTTTGTTAGTATACTTCATAAATTATTAAAAGTAGTTTTGAGTAGCTTAAGTAAAAATTTTATTCAAATTTTAATGTATTTTATTTTATTTTCTTTTCTTTTCTTTTATTCAAGTAGGAAAAAGGTCAAAGTTACTAGGATGCATGTTTGGTTGAATAAAAAAATATTGCGTGACAATCTATTGCTTGGTGTGAATAATTTTGCAAGGTTTGTAAAATTGCGTTACTCGAAAAAGTTGAATATTATTCAAGTATTTTTAAATTTTTCACTTAAGTTCGAAATTCAGACAAATTCGAACTTCACTTCGAATTTGTCAGGAAATTCGAATTTATGCTAAATTCGAAGGTTGTTGGTATAAATAGGTCAATAGTACGCCATTAAATGCACCTACCTTCGAATTTGCTCATTCGAACTTGTCTTCGGCGATTTCGAACTTGTCATTCGAACTTGTCGCATTCGATTTTCTTCCTATTCCTCGAAGTTTTCCACACTTTTCTCGAACCTACTCACATACATAGGTATAATAATTATTCTTATACAAAGTTTGGGTAGTTTTGGACTTTATTATGGCAAAAAATCGAGTTTATTTGATGTTCTTGGGTTTAAACTATGTGGTCTAAAATCACAAGTTTTAACCGGTAAAAGTTCAAATAAAACTCATATAAGTTCGATTAGAACCCAATAGGACTAGTTGATACTGTTTTCTAAGTCAAATGAACTTGTTGAAATATCTACAAGTTTGAAGTCAGTCAAGTTCGAACATAATCTTCGAATTTCTTTAAATTCAAATGTTTTCAAATAAATTCGAACTTGTCTAAGTTCTAATGTGTTGGATTTCGAACTTATGTAGATTCGAAATTATGCAAATTCAAAATAAACAAATTTCATTTTATTTTCATTACTAATATTGGTTATTGTTTCTGTGTACAGATATGGGTGATCGGGCTTTCTTTAATAAACATAACATGGTTATGTCTTTAGATATGGAATTATCTGAAGCTCAACTGAACCCGTATATGATCGAGTTTTTGACTCAGTCGCGAGTCTCATATGCTCTGACTCATAATCTGCAAATCATTCTGCCTTATGTACGTCAATTTTGGGAGCATCTTCAAGTGGATTGCTCAGTGACGCCAACAGTTCTAAGAACAAGGGTTGGGGGACAGCCAATCGTATTTTCAGCTGATATGTTGCGTCAAATCCTACAGCTAGGCACAGAGGACCAAGAGGCGGGGCCTATAGATTTTCCAGTTCATATATGGCAAGCGGCGTTTTTGCGTATGGGATATGCCCAAGACATTACGAAGGCCTCATATGTGAAGAGTGGCGTGATTGGACAATGGCGTTATCTGGTCCACGTCATTATGGTTTGTTTTGCGCCGAAGAAGGCTTTGTTTTGATACTATGGTGTCCAAGCTACAATCGGCGTTCATTGCCTTAGTATTCAATAAGCGATTCAGTTTTTCGGAAATGTTCTTTGGGGAGTTTGTGCACCAAATCACAGCTCCGGTAAGGGAACGCTTTTTGATGTATCCTAGATTTGCGATGATGATCATCCTCCATTTTTTTCCCAATTTGCCACAACTTCCAGATACAAATGGCGTGGCCATTATTGATAATAGGATTTTTGCTAACTGCCAGTCGCATAATGCGAGAAGGGCTGAGCAGGTCAGGCCGCAAGTGGCACCTCTGTTTGGGGCAGTTATTGACCCTGATTTTGTAGCCCTAGAGGGTGATAACTGGGCAGGAGAAGTTTCGCCTCCGGCTAGACGAGCTCCGGCAGCTAGGCCATCCTCTAGCCGCCAATCAGAATCTACTGCAGCTGGTCCATCAACGGACGCTGCAGGCCCTTCGAGTTCGGCCCCCCATGTTGATCCAAAGGCGCAAAATCTAGAAGAAATCTGGGCTCAAGGACTTGCTGCCGAGCAAGATATTGCTGCAGAATTGGTTCAAGAAATTTTGGAACCTCCGACTGAGTTCAGGGATATCTCTCGGGAGATTGATGAATATGAGCCATTTGAGGCTGAATTCATGGACGCTGATGTCCCGGCTGTAGGAGAAGCCGAAAGAGAGCAGACTGAAGCAGCGGTTAATATGGAAACTGCCTCCGAGTCCTTCTCTGACTCAAGTTTAGAAGAGATAGAGGCTGATGATCCGGCTGTCACAATTGGCAGATATGGATCGAGATTAGCGGTCAGTCGACAGAAAATGACAAGGTCAGCAGGTGGGGATGAAGAGGAAGAAGAATCTGATTTTGTAGAGGAAGAGGAAGTTCCACTCGTACCTAGGCATAGGGCAAGGCGGCATAGATTCATGGAGGGAGCTCCATCCACTTCGGCTCCTGAACCTGTGTTACCGGCTGCTCCATCAACTCCAACCACTCCAACCATTGCCCCATCAACCTTCGCCTCCATTCCATCAACATCAACTGCATTCACTGATAATCAGCGGTTCACGAAGCTGAAAGGAAAGGCGGACTTCCAAACAGTCCAAAATTTTCAACTTTCAACTGCAGTGAAAGAGCTACAAGCGCATAATGCCAGACTCGATCAAGAAAATGCAGATTTGAAGACAACTATAGCTGATCAGCAGTCTGCGCTGAAATCAACGAAGATCCTCCTGGAGCAATTATTGAAAAATCTGCAAGCTCGGGGGGAGAGTAGTTGCAAGGAAACTGAAGTGAGGAGGAGAGAAGATGACGACGGCAATGATCTAGATGCTGAAAGAGAAAGTGAGCTAGCAGATCTTTCTCAGAAGATTGCTCATCAAGCTCAAATTCAGGGGGAGCCTAGTCAGTCGGGTGTGAGAGAAGGAGGCGAAGGGGAAGTTTCAAAGATTGCTGAACATGTTATGATTGAAGCTTTAATGGATCTTGATGATAAAGATGACTTTGATTATGATCAATAAGATTTGGAGGAAGGAGAAATCGTTCCAGGAGATATTGTAGACTGGAAGTCTGATGACGAGGTTGTAGAAGATGAGGATGACAATGTTGATGAAGTAGTCATCCCAAAACAACCTATCACTGAACAATATATTCATAATGAGCAGAATGTGATCGATCTGGATGAGCTTAACCTAGCATATACGGATGAATCAGAACATGAAGTAGCTGAAAAGGAGCAAACAAGAGAAGATATGATAAAGCTATGGTTCAGGAAGGAAGAAAAGAACACAGATCTAAAGATGAAGAAGAGAATGAGAGTGCCAAGTCCTGGAAATCTCTCAGGAGGAATCTTAAGCTGGTTCTTTGATAGAGAACTGCAGCTATTTGTACTCAAAAGAAGATGGGCATTAGTACTTGAGGAGAACGTTGAAGGTTTTCAACACACTGCCCAAGTGTGAAGTGAAAGAGTTGGCTTGGAAAGAATTGATCAACCTAGGAGACGACCCATATACTGAAGTTGTTGTTAAGATCATAAGAAGAGAGAGTCAATCTGGAAGGTTCGAAATACTTAAGCCAAGATGTAGGAAAAGAGTTGAAGATCTGTCAAGAATAGATCCCCACACTGGAAAGCCTTGGGCTAGGATGGTTTACAAGCCAGTCCGATGTCTCAAGAAAGTGCCGATGAAGTCAATGCCACAGGATGTTCTGAGCAACATGAAGTGGTGGTACGTTGACAATGAGACGGCTGAAGCAGTGATGGAGGACTACGAGAACAAAGTAATTATGAAAGTATATGATCCACTGCATCTGATCAACCTATCGAAGGACGACCTGAGAAAACTTCATGATCAGCCGATTTTCGTTCATGAAGGCTGGAGATCAGAAGGTAGGAAGCTCCAGAAGGTAGTTAGAGTTTGTATAGATCAGGGATTGTATGCTGGTAGTAGTCTGTATAGTACTAGTACTTGAACAAAATATATATAGTTAGAAGCTATCGTCAAGGGAGAGTCTGTTAGTGCATCCTGTGTGACGATAGCAGTCTAAGTATAGACGGTATTTTGTAATATTCAATTTGTTCGTAATTGCATATTAATACATGTTTGTTATATGTTTGATATATATGTTTGATATTGATTGTATGTATGTTTGAACATATAAGTTCAAACAAAAGTTCAAAGATAAGTTCAAACTTAAGTTCAAAGATAAGTTCAAACATAAGTTCAAAGGTAAGTTCAAAGGACATGGTTCGAACTTATGGAGGACAAGTTCGTGGGCCTTGGGCTCAGTCAAACTTGTCCTGAGCAAGTTCGAATCAGTGGTTATAATTAAGGGTTAATTCGTTTTAATTAACAACTTTTGCAAAACCGAAGCAGAGATTAAGGCAGAGGCTATCTCGAACTTGCAAGGCGATTTTGTGTTTGTTTTTGGAGAGAATCATGTGTCGGGACGTTCTAGTGTTCGTCTATAATCGTGTGTATCTCCGTGTTCCGTGTGAGTGGTCTATCCGTCAAACCGCTAACGAGGATTCCACACTCGTTGGACGGCGTCGCGTCAAGATAGGATCCATAGGTAGGTGACCTTACAGAAGCTTCACTGAGATTCTCAGTGAGAGTATAAATGGAAGCTTCTAAGGATTGTGAGATATCATCCAAGAGTGAGAAATCAGATCGTGCATTGAAGTGTGTTATTCAATGCATGCAAGTCTACTTGAATAGAACAGTAAAGTGTGTCTAAGCTGCTCCTATTCAAGTTGTCCATCTGTGTCTTGTAAAATCAGTGAGTTCATCTAAGTGAGTTTATTCATTCAATCTAGTCTGAGAGTGTCTTTGATTAGTTGAACATTTATTGTATCTGTCATCTCAACTTGAACCCTTCCGCAGTCAAGCTAATTTGTAATTAACAGTTGTTAATAGTATACACAAACATTGACAAATGAGTGTTGAATTTTAATTTGCTGTGTTCACCCCCCCCCCCCCCCCCCCTCTACAGCTTAGAACAATACTCTAGGGAAACCTTTTGGGACCTACAAGAACAAATCAAGGGTACCTCAGTGGTTGAACCCAAGATAAAGGCTAGAATCAAGAGATTGGATACTGAGCTGGAAGAACTCCTGATAATGATTGATCAAGGTTATGTAGCTGTTGAAATCAAAGAGTAGATCACAGCCTGCCCAGGGGAGTGGAACATGAGGAAGACAAGCTGATAGAGGAACCTGATCTTGGGGTATTTTTTATAGATCCCCTATCAAAGAAAAAGTGTTTCCAGAGAGCATCAGATTTGCACAAAGTTGATCTTAAGCAACTCAATGCTTTTAGACTTGCCAATTCTTTTAAAAAAACTGTAAAATTGAGAGAAGCTATATGGGAACAGCTCAAAGGGTTCCATGAGAGAGGAGAACTTCAACATCCCATCTTCATGTTCTTAAGAAATGAAATGAAGGAAATTGAAGAAACCAGGGAGCATTTCGAGCAAATGTTTGAAGAAGAAGAACCACCAGAGCTTGGAGGTCCATATGCTGCTGAGTAGATGAAGAATGGAAGTTGTCCGTCAGTTGGACAGGCTTGCCTTTACTTGCTCCCACCATCAACAGTCCAACATGTTGAATTTCTTTATGTACATACGTTGTACTCTATTACATTAGTTGTAATTTTTTAGTTACATCAGTTGTAATCTACATTAGTATATTAGTTGTACTCTTGTAAGAACGTATGTTGTTTTGTAATCAAAATCTGAATATAAAAACTGATCTCTTAATTTACTTAAATGTTGTAATTTTATTTCAGCAAGTGTATTGGAAAAATATATAGTGATTATTGATAAAATCAGCTTAGACTGATTATTGCAAATAGGGGGAGATTGTTAAGCACAAAAAGGCCTCAGTCAAACTTGTTATACATCTTAGGGGGAGATTTTTAATCAAACCTGTTTGATGCACCTGAAGGTATAACTTAAGGCATGTTAATGCCTTATTGAAACCTGATAAGTGATTTTCAATATTAGTCAAAGTTGTTTACCCTGTTGCATTTGTTGCAACTAAGGCAGATTATCCAAGATGTTCATTCTGTTGAACAGGCTGGACATAAACTGTCTACGCTGCTCTATCCTGTTGAGCAGCTTGGACAAATACTAAGTGTTCTGTTCTTTGTGAACAGGCTAAACACTTTATTAAATATGTTTCCAAGTCCTCATGTATTGTTTTCGACTACAAGATCAGTTTACAAAGTCGAAGACAAAGTGGAAAACAGAAGCTGCAAAAGACTTCCTACGTTGTTCTGTTACATGAAGACAAATGGATATCTGAAATGGGTGACAGACCATTTCTTATATCAATATGGCCTTAACAAAAGATGAAAGGTTCAAAGTTGACATTTGTTAGGCACAAAAAGGCCTCAGTCAAACCTGTTCTATGTCTTAGGGGGAGATTTTTAATCAAACCTGTTTGATGCAATTGAAGGTATAATTTAAGCCCTGTTTATGCCTTATTGAAACCTGAAAAGTGATTTGCTATATGAGTCAAACCTGTTTATCATGTTTGCATTTGTTGCAACAAAGGCAGATTGTCCAAGTTGTTGTGTCTGCTGAACTGGCTGGACATAAACTGTCTACGCGGCTCTGTTCTGTTGAGCAGCTTGGACAGATTATAAGTGTTCTGTTCTTTGTGAATAGAACCTGTTCTTTGTGAACAGGCTAAACACTTTATGGAATATGTTTCCAAGTCCTCATGTATTGTTTTTGGCTACAAGATCAGTTTACAAGTCGAAGACAAAGTGGAAGACAGTAACTGCAAAAGCCTGCCTACACTGTTCTATTACATGAAGACAAAAGCATATTTGAAATGGGTGACAGACCATTTCTTATATCAAAATGGCCTTAACAAAAGAAGAAACATGCAAAGTTGACATTCCTCTTTTGGTTAAAAGCTTATGCAACAGAGACAAAAAGAAAAAGACAAAGATTCTGCCACATAAAGACAAGTCTACTTTGTCAGAATGTGCAGAAAATTTGTTTTGTCTTTTTGGAAAGACATCCCACTATCTCATCGTCCAAAGAAGAAGCTTCACTGAGATTCTCAGCGAGAGTATAAAAGGAAGCTTCTAAGGATTGTGAAAAAAACAAGAGTAAGAAATCAGATCGTGCATTAAAGTGTGTTTTTCCATGCATGCAAGTCTGCTTGAATAGAACAGTACGTGTGTCTAAGCTACTCGTATTCAAGTTGTCCATCTGTGTCTTGTAAAATCTGTGAGTTCATCTAAGTGAGTGTATTCATTGTATCTAGTCTGAGTGTATCTTTGATAAGTTGAACATCTGTTGTATCTGTCATCTCAGCTTGAACCTTTCCGCAGTCTAGCTTGTTTGTAATTAACACTTGTTAATAGTATACCCAAATATTGAGAAAAGAGTGTTGAATTTTAATTAGCTGTATTCACCCCCCCCCCCCCCCCCCCTCTACAGCTTAGAACAATACTTTAGGAAAACCTTTTGGGACCTACAACATTCCTCTTTTGGTTTTAACCTTCTGCAACAGATGCAAAAAGAATAAGACAAATAGAGACAACTCTACTTTATCAGAATGTGCAGAAAAGTTGTTTTGTCGTTTTGGAAAGACATCCCACTATCTCCTTGTCCAATGAAGAAGCTTCACTGAGATTCTCAGTGAGAGTATAAAAGGAAGCTTCTAATGAATGTGAGATAACCAAGAATGAGAAATTCAGATCGTGCATAGAAGTGTGTTTTTCATGCATGCAAGTCTGCTTGAATAAAACAATAATGTTTGTCCAAGCTGTTCTTATTCAAACTGTCCATCTGTGTCTTGTAAACAGTGAGTTCATCTTAGTGAGTGTATTCATTGTACCTAGTATAAGTGTGTTTTAGATTAGTTAAACATCTGTTGTATTTGTCATCTCAGCTCGAACCATTCCGCAGTTCAAGCTTGTTTGTAATTAACCCTTGTTGATAATGTACTCTAGGGAAACCTTTTGGGACCTACAACTGGTATCAAAGCAGATAGAGTGTGTGTTAACTCTAGATCTCTCATTCTCCCTACTTTCCCATGGACAACAGTGCTGTCAGTTCCTCCTCTTACTATGACAATGGTTCAATGGCCAAACCCCCTAAATTCAATCATCAAAACTTCTCTGGTTGGAAGTGCAGAATGATACTCTACTTAGAGAATCTGGATGTACAACTGCCAGAGATAGTACTGGAAGGTCCCTATGTGCCAACTTCTGTTACTACTATCACTCCTGCTGTTGAAGGAGCTGCCCCTGAGATCAGAACCTTTGAGAATGCCAAAGCTCAATGGTCTGATGAAGACAAAACGCTGGTTGCTCTTGATGAAAAAGCCAGGAATAACCTGGTCATTTCTCTTCCTGATGATGTGTTCAAACAGGTTGAGAAAATGAAGACTGTAAAGGAGATGTGGGATACTTTGTGTACCGTCTATGATGGTCTCACAATCACACTGGATAATAGGATCAACAATCTTGTTAGACAGTATAAAGGAGTCTCTCACAGAAACCTATTCCAGGTTCACTGCTCTTATCAATGATCTCAAAGCTGTTGGGATCACAATGGACAACTTAACTCTAGTGAACAAGTTCTTGGACATCTTTCCTGAAGAATGGAACTATTTCTCTACTATTTTAAGAAATACAGGCACCATAAAAGGTATGGATCTTGTGAATCTGTATGGATCCTTATTAAATGATGAGCAGTCAAGGCAACAGAAAAGAAACGCCTTGGAAATGTCTAAGAGAGGTGTTGCCTTAGTGGCTAGCGTGAGACAACCTGTTGGTCAGGTATGTGATGTGTTCACACAACCTGATCAACAGGCTGATGATGAAAGGGAAGAGATGTTTGAAGAGGAAGCCTGTGACGATCTTGCTGAACTAGATTATGAGCAAATGATTGCAATGCTTGTCAAGAATTTCAACAAGAAGAGGTTTGGAGGAAGAATGCTGCAGAGGAACTCAAATGCCATCAAAAAGAAGGCATTTGATAAAACTAAGGTTGAGTGCTTTAAATGTGGCAAGACTGGCCACATAGCTGCTGACTGTGTGTCTAAAGCTATTGGTCAATCATCCATACCATTCAAGACAAACATGGACGATGGTTACAGGGTTAAGTACCTTATGACAATGGCTAAGCTGAAAAAGTTGGAAAACTCAGTGGCTTCCAACAAGCAAAAGGGACTCATGGCTGAGACATTTGATTGGGAGGAATCTGAATCATCTTCAGATGAAGAAGACAACAACTGCCTGATGGCCAACACTGATGTCCCATCAACAAGCAACTTCAAACAAGATCTGGCTAAAGCTGAAGCCTTCAGCAGCTTAGAGAATTGGAATCCCATAATGATGTACAATGTACAAAATTTTATGGCTTACAGTTCTGATGAAAAAGTAAAAATGTTTGAATATATGCTTGTTGACTTAAAAGCTGTTGTTGAGAAGCACAATGTTTTACTGTCTAAAATCCCTAAGCTTAAAACTGATCTTGACATAAAAACGAGTAAACTGGACAGTTTCCATAAGTTGGAAACTGAAATTGATGAATTAAAACACATCAATTCTATGTTACTGGAAGAGAAAAGAGAAACAGATATAAAACATGCAAAGCATCAAAAGATTGTTGACTCTGTGTGCATCACGTTTACCTTCATCATTCTGGGCTGAAGCTGTCAATACTGCATGCTTCACCCAAAATAGATCCTTGGTGTTGAAAAGGTTCAACAAGACTGCCTATGAGTTAATCAAATGGAGGAGGCCAAACATTAGCTACTTTCGTGTGTTTGGATGTCCCTGGTTCATTCTAAATCAGAGGAACCAACTGGAAAAATTGAACCTAAAGCTGATGAAAGTGTGTTTGTTGGATACTCTGCTATCTCCAAAGCCTACGGAGTTTACAACAACAAGAGAAAGGTGATAGATGAATCTATCAATGTCACCTTTGAAGAGTCTAGGAATACCTCCACCAAAGCTGTTCCTGAATCTGTTTCAGGAGATTTCAACTTTGATGATCTTATGCATTCCATCAATGAAGAAAAAGACTCAAAAGCTTCCACTACATCTAGAGTGGAACCTGTTAATCATGATGGGCATGATGATGACTATGTTGAAACACTCTGTGTGAATAAGTGTACCGACATAGTTACAACTTCATGTCCTGAACCAATCAATGCTGATTTCCTAGATCTTCTGCTGATATGCTCAACGCTGGAGAGTCATGCTCAACAAGTGAACATGCTCAAGATATTAGTGTGTCTGAAAATCTTGAGAGCTGTTCAACATGACCTGTTGAAGATGCAAACAACATAGAAGAATATTCATTGAGGCAAGATCCTAAGTGGATCAGCTGTCACCCAAATGATCAAATAATTGGTGACATCAACAAAGGGGTGCAAACAAGATGGGACAGCTTAGGAAACTGATGTATGTTTTCTAGCTTTGTGTCCCTAATGGAGCCTAAGAAAGTGGACGAAGCACTTAAATATGCCAATTGGATCTCTGACATGCAAGAAGAACTCAATCAGTTTGAGAGAAATAAAGTATGGAAGTTGGTCCCTGCTCCTAAAGGAAAAACAATAATTGACACCAAATGGGTTTTCAGGAACAAGATGGATGAGCAAGGTCATGTCATTAGAAATAAGGCAAGACTAGTTTCTCAAGGCTACAGACAGGAAGAAGGAATTGACTATGATGAAAATTTTGCTCCTGTGGCCATGTTAGAGGCAAAACGTTTGTTTCTAGCCCACGCTGCTCATAAGAGCATGAAGGTATTTCAAATGGATGTGAAGAGTGCATTTTTGAATGGTAAGCTGCAAGAAGAAGTCTATGTCAAGCAGCCACCAGGTTTTAAAAATGAACATCATCCAAGTTTTGTCTATAAGTTGGACGAAGCCCTCTATGGTCTAAAACAAGCCCCTAGAGCCTTGTATGACACTCTAACTAATTTCCTTATGAGCAATGGATATTCCAGAGGTAAAGTGGATACCACACTGTTCATAAAGAAGGTGAAGTCTGATATTATGCTTGTTCAAATTTATGTGGACCACATAATATTTGGTTCTACTAATGAGTAGATATGCAAGAATTATTCACTACTCATGAAATCTAAATATGAAATGAGTATGATGGGAGAACTTACTTTCTTTTTAGGATTACAGGTTAAACAAACCTCAAATGGAATTTTCATAAACCAAAGAAAGTATACTTTAGATCTTTTGAAAAAGTTTAAATTTGATCAAAGTTCTCCTATCAAAACCCCAATGGCAACCAATGTAAAGTTGGATGCAGATGCCAATGGCAAAGCTGTTTCAGTAACAGCTTACAGAGGCATGATTGGGAGCTTGCTATACTTAACTGCTAGTAGACCAGATATTATGTTTGCTACCTGTTTATGTGCTAGATTCCAAGCTGACCCTAAGGAATCACATCTAGCTGCTGTAAAAAGAATCTTCAGATACCTTAAGGGTACACCAGGTTTGGGTCTTTGGTATCCCAAAGACTCAAGTCTTGAGCTAACAGGATATTCACATTCTGATTTTCCAGGCTGCAGGCTAGACAAAAAAATCACAACAGGTGGATGTCAACTCCTTGGTGGTAAGTTGATAAGTTGGTGTAGCAAGAAGCAGAACTCAGTGTCCACTTCTACTGCTGAAGCTGAGTATATTGCTGCTGGAAGCTGCTGTGGGTAGATTCTGTGGATGCAGCATCAGCTTGAAGACTATGGACTTGCATATAGGAAAAATCCTATTCTGTGTGATAATACAAGTGCGATAGCTATCTCCAACACTCCAATATTTCATTCCAGAACAAAGCATATAGAGGTCAGACATCACTTCATCAGGGATCACATCCAGAAAGGTAATGTGGAGGTAAGTTTTATTTCCACAGATGAACAGCTTGCAGACATTTTCACCAAGCCTCTTGATGAAAACAGATTTAATTATCTTATAAGAGCTGGGTGATGCAACGCTTTTCGGATATATATTTGCGTCATTTTTATCCCTAGTTTTTTCGGTTTTTATCTAAAACACATTTGTATCGCATCTATTTACGTTATATTCGTGTTTTTAGGTTGCTCAAAGCCGTTGTTGCCCATTTCGGAGAGTTTTCCCTCCTCTACATGAATAGAAAGGAAAGAGCTGAACATTTTGTGCAGTTACCTGAGCAGAAGGTTGGTCGCGGCGTGACCATCTCCAACTCGCGTCGTGACTTTTCGTGCCAATCCTGGTAATTAGAAGAAGAAAGATGATCGCGTCGAGACCATTTACCACCTAGCAGCGCGACTTTCAGCAGCAGGATCTGACCATATCGTACAATTGGCAGTAGAGGCGCGACCCTAGCCTTTGTCGTGGCGCGACCATGTGCAGATCTGATGCTATTTAAGCATCTTTTTCTCTGAAATTGAAGGGTCTAATCAATACCTAGGGTTTGGAGTGGAGGCTACGAATTTTCTCCTGTAGAGAGCACATGAATGACTGAAAGTTTATGCAAGTGGAGTTATTGTGACAATCATTAGGGGAGTTTTCTTTGTAACCATCGTTTATTTTCATGAACCTCTCTTCTATTTGTGTTTTTAGTTCATTCTCTATGGCTAATGAGTAGTTTTCTTTGTAATCATTCGGGTGTGTCAACCCCCAAACATTAGAGCACATTTATTAGCAAGTTTTTAGGTGTTTATCATTTCGATTCCTTGTTAGACCTATCTCTTGATGGATAATCAAAATACATGTTTTATTTGGTGATTAATGAGTGGTTTAAAAGCGAAAGCTAAAATTAATTTTTTAGTCATTCTTTACGAATTTGTCTATGGATTTGTTTGGCCTTGAGCTAGAAATAGTGAAAGGATTTATTTCATGTATTTTTGATTCTATCAACGAGAATATTTTGTTTAGATGAAAATCTAGCATTATATGTGTATTCGCGAAAGTAGATTCACCTTTCAAGAAATCGATTTGTATGAATATTATCCTTGTGTAATTAATCGGTTAGCTTATTAGGAGAATTCCGACTATCTAATCTTTTAATTTAAAAGCAAACAAGTCGAAGAGGAGTTTGTAACACTTGATTATATTTTCTTAACCTTTAACTATGTTATGCTTAATTTCTGGTCATCTAATGTGCCGGGGGGGGGGGGGGGGGGGGGGGAAGTAAACTTGAATGATTACCTTTTATTCTCTGATTTTAAACATTTGCAATCGTCTAATCTTAGTGCATTATTTTATATTGAAGTAGCATTTAGTGAAATAGTTTTTAATTGAGTAATAGTTTCCAAATTTGGTAATTCATTTTCTCAAAAATCAAATCTGTTGTAATGTATTCCCAATATAAATAAGCACTTTAATGTTTCTTTTATCAAACACAAGAAGAATAAAGTCTCAATAATTGTGTAATGATGAGAAACAAAGAGAATGTTGAGAGAATAATGAAAGTGGCGGCTGCAATGTTTTTTTCTTTTCAACCGTGTATATTGAATACAAACCCTAGGAGCCTACTTCTAGGCTCATTTAATTAACTATCAAGCGTTGTCACAAATGGCCCTTGAACTTTTACATTGAAATAAACTACTAAGGAAATAAATACAAGACTAAACAATAACTAAATAATTATTACAAAATAAGTCCACATGATCGAAATTTAGTATCTAACAATCTCCCACTTTTCGTTTAATGTGGAGGTCTTGGAACTCTGGCATGGTCTGTAGATTCTCGGAGTCCAAGGATGACGTCAAATCGTCTAACCACTTGTCTCATATGTAGTCGTTCGTTCAGGAGTTCAATGCCGCTGAGGGTATCCTGAATTTCCTTCGGTGAGCATCTACGTTCTGGATCTGGTTGAGCATCATATTCTTGAACTTTTCGTGAAAGCACGGCTCTAACCATTCAGATAGTACCGTCGAAATAACAAGGAAGATCCTCAAAGCACATGAATCTCTAAAGCCCTTTCTGGTTTACAAAAATAACTCCCGGGTATCCTTTGAATATGACTCTGTTAGCGGGATGGTGGGCGAGAAGGAAGCTATCTTGGTCAGGTGCTCATAGGCCAACTTTAACGATCGCGCTCTCTATCGCCATTTGAAAATCTCTGAGGCACATGATAATAGAGCGGCGGTTCATACTGCGAACAAGGGCACCTACGGCAGTCATGTGAGTCGGACGCTCTTTAAAATGATTTTTCAATCGGTTGTGTAAGAATTCAACGTCGTCCACATTTATGAAGTCCAAGTCATTTTCGTAGAACTCCTCCACTGTGTCATCTTCTCTCTCTACCTGAAAGGCAGGATAGTATACTTTTGCTCTTCTGCACATGGTGATGGTCAGGAGTTTCTTTATCTTTGACTTTGAGACTTTGGACCTCCTCTCCCTGAGCATTAATTTTTTGTATTCGGCCTGTTCAGCTTTAGATACGTTGGTCAGTTCCATGAGTAAGCGCCTGCTAAAAGACCCTGGCTTCTTTCTGAACACCATCTTAAAACGTTCTTCTAGGAACGGATTCTGAAATTGCTCCGGGGGAAACTTTTGAAGCAATTCTTTGAGGCCCTGAATGGGGGGTTCTTCTATTTCTTGTGATTTAGCTTCTAACAATTTTAAGATTGTCCCCCGCCGTTCTTGTCTTAGTTCCTATTTCTTTTTAGGTGGTAGTGTTTGTACCTCATCCTTTGAATATCGGCCTACCCAATATATAACATCTCTGTTAAATTCACCGGGTCCTGTAGGAGTGTCATCAAAGCAATCTACCCTTTTGGTTTCTGAAGGACCTGGTTGTTGAGTTTGTTGGATTATGGGAGGACTTTGAGATCTTGGCGGGCTTTGGACTAAGTGGAATTCTTTTACTGATGAGGAAGCTTGGATGGATGATAGTATTTCTTGTTGTGGAGCTAGGGGTGGAGAGTTTAGGAATTCAAAGGAAGATGATGATTTTTGAGGTGATTCGGGCTCAAGCTTAGGGATGATTGAAGGTTGTTTGTCATCAGTATAGGAGTCTGAGTAAGATACCAATAAGATTTCAACTTTTTCGTGAAAGGGTTCGAACTCAACCAAGGCTGTCATTGGATCCAGTGGAGCTGGACCCTCAAACATGGGCTCGTCTTCTATCATCAAATTTTCCAGAGCCTCGTGCATCTTTTCCCCTGACTCTTGTATCTCTGTACGTTCTGTTTCTGCTCCCCCTACAATCAACATTAAGTCCTCAGACTGAGTCTTTGGGCGCTTCTCCCCCTCATGGTGATCAGGGTCGTCCTGATCGTCATGTTTCCTTTTCTGGGACTCAGCCTGCGGACGGCACTGGAGCTCTATCACTGTTGATTCTAGAGGGTCCATTCGGGAGTAGCTGCTCCTGGACTTGAAGGATTAGGCGATTCTCCGCGTCTATTTTGTCGGAGAGCTCATGAATCATGAATTGGACTGAGCGGGTCCCTGGTGGAGGCACGTCCTCAGAAGCAACACCCTTACCCCTAATTAATGATAGAAGGGTGGTATGTCGTTCCTCGGCAGCCTCCTTATGGGCGTCCAGGGCAGCCTGGGTATCAACACCGGCAGCACGCAGAGCTACCGTTTACATCTCTAAGTTAATTTGGAGATGGCCTGAAGTGGATGGCGTAGATGGAGCCACCTCAGGTCTTCCTTCTGTCAATTCTGGCTCCACTATGGGATCCGCAGATCCAGAAGTTTGTGTAGCCGCCACAGAGGCAGCTCGTTCATGGGACGCCACAAAGGCGTCGTGCGATGTGTGTGGGGGTGGGGAGGGAATCATGGGAGAAAGGTGTTCGGTCACATGGGGCGGAGTGTGACCTCGTTCCACACCGCCACTCTTCGAATGAGAGGGCGATGGCATACGTGGTATATCCCCGTGGAATAGCACCCTGTTAGGAGGATGCTAAGTGGGTGGTGGAGGTGAGTTCGACCATCGGACTAATGGTTTGAAAGTGGGTTGTCCGGCTGATTGGGCTGCGGTCACCCTCAGATGTTACTTCTATCCCTCGTATAACAGAGACGGTTCGTTCAGAATCCGTCGTCTCTGCTGCCTCACCTGCTCCTCCCTCACTCACACGCACAGTCTCCCGCTCACCTAACCCCATTGATTGTTGTACCTCCGCCGCTGCTCCCTCTTCCTCACTCATTCTAACCTCACCTTCGGACTGGGTAGGCTCAGTCGGATCTGGCTGAGCGTCATCCAGATAAAACTCTCTAATATATGCCCGAACCCTTTCCGATTGCACTGCCTTTAGAAGAAGGGACAGTGGGATAGTCATGACTCGTACAGATGGAGCCCCTTTTGGCAAATAGAGCTTTTGGATTGCCACGGTTGGGTAGACATCTGCCTCTGGACGCTCATGAATGTCGTCATCATTGTCCATGGCATACTGGATGATCAGTTGTAAAAAAACGTTGGAGAGGGATGTATTTTTGTCCTCGTTTGGTGCCCCTCTCCAAATGAACTCTTCTTAATTCCTCGATGAGGAATCCTGCATAATCCACGTGACGGTCGAATGCAAAGCCAGTGAACATGGCTAGGACTTGAGCGGATACAGAGTCGTGGCCAGAATGCTTTGCAGTGAAGCATTTGTTGATGACGTTAAACAGAATCCTCCAATGAGACTGAAGTTTTTTGGTGTTAAAGTCTGAAGGTTTGGTGAGAGAGCCGTCATAACCCAAGGTTTGTATTTCAGAGAGGGTTTCTTGGACAGAAGGAATGGGGGAAAGTGAAAGCGAGTTGGCAAATAGGCTTTGGCAGGTAGGTGAAGAATATGGCGTATGGCTGCGGTGGTTATCTTGACTGGGACACAGTCGATGTTGGTGGTGAAGTGTGGTTCGGCATCGGGTACAAATCTTAACCTATTCCAGAATTGTTGCAGGTAGATTTGGGGAACAGCGATGGCTGTGGAAAGGGAATAGTAGAGTGGGTGATTTATGAGGATGTCGAAGGCTAGTGTTTGGGGTTCTCGGGTGAGGATGAACACGTCAAGCTGCCAATTATGTGGCATGAACTCAATGAATTCGGCTTGTGGAAGAATAGATTATTCTGGTAATTGGGCGTTGTTGTTGGGAATGGGGGGATGGGGAATGGTAAGTACGACAGCGGGTTCGATGTTTCCTGTAAAGGTGCATCAAAGTTAGAACAGAACACTTTAAATGATAAGACATTGATATGAAGTCTAGATAAGTGTGAAATAGAAACTGTCTGATCTGTTTAAAGCATCGGGTCTTTATTAGTAGAATAAAATTCTACTTAATAAAGTCCAAAGTCAATCGTTAAGAGACCAATGTTAGAACAGGCATTTTCGCTCAAACACTTATCCTAACTCTAATCAATGGTGCACCAGAATGAAAATCTTTTTGGATTTTTGATTTATAATGAAAATGCAAAAATGGAAAAAGTTAAAAAAATATGCTAAGTGTTGGATTTCGGATGGACCGAATTCCAATGAACAGTGCCACCGAATTCGGATCCTGCCGAAATCCGGATGATGAATTTTAAAGTACATATGATGGTCCGAATTCGGATAAAGTGATGAATGCTGATGGTTCGAATTCGGATGATGATGATGTTAGACATTTAATTTCGATTTTATGGAGTTATTTTGTAATAATTATTTACTTAGCATTTAGCTTTGTATTTATTTCCTTGTAATTTATTTTCTATGTAAAAGTCTAGGGGGCAATTGTGTCAATGCCCCATAGTTAACTAAATGAAGCTATAAAGCTCCTAGGGTTTGCTTTATGTAATTTACGGTTGAACATACTGAATACATTTCAGCAGCCGCCATCTTCATATGCTCTCAATATTCTCTTTGTCTTCTTCATAATAACCTAATTATTGAGCTTGTTTCTTTTTGGGTATTGTGAAAGAATCATCAAGGTGCTGAAACATACGGGAATATACATTTTACAATTGGTATCAGAGCCCAAAAGGTGGATTTCAACTTGTTCTTCTCGGATCTGTTGGGTTTCTTCATCTTCATCGTGTTCTTCACTGTTCCATTCGGTTAGATCATTTTCTTCTCTGTTTTTCCGTGTTTATTGTGTTATTATAGTCTTATAATCATCACAATATCAACATATACTGATTTCGAGCTCCTTCAGTTCCATATTTCCATTAAAATCATCAAGAATCGGAGCTTTAAAAAGGTTTAGAAATATGGGTTTTTAGTGGGTTTTAGCTTGTTTTTACTGATTTTTAAGTGTTTTGGTATATTTTAATTCATCAAAAGTGTTTAAACTAGTTTCTCAATCATTTAGAAACATTTTTAGGCTTTAAATATGCTAAAATAGACATCTGAACTGTTCTGCCTTAGAAAATCTGCTAAAACCTACTGTATTTCGGACCATACACTGTAGCATTTCGGACCGTTTGAGATCCCAATTCGGACCGTATATCACCCTAGTTCGGACCTCACTTCGGTCCAATTCAGACCAGCTTTAGGTGTATTTCGGACACATTTGTGCCTATTTCGGACCATAATTCAGTCCCATCCGAACTTCGGACCATCCGAAGTTCAGATCAGGCATCCTCATTTTATCATCTTGGACTTGTGCTTAAATTTTTAAATTTTCACTTCGGACCATATCCATTTCGGACCACCCGAACTCGGACCATCCGAATTCGGTCCCCTATCTGGACATTTTTCTGAGTACGTGTCCACTGTTCACCCGAATTCGGACCATCCGAATTCGGTTCCATCAGCTCATCCGAACAACATATTTCCTATCTGAAGTCATCACTGTTCATCCGAATCCGGTTCATCCGAATTCGGTCCATCAGACTTCTAAGCATCCGAATTAGACCCCATCCGAATTAGGTTTCTCATCCGAAGTCAAACAGTCATCCGAATTAGGTCTTTGTCCGAACCCCTGCCCATCCGAAACACTGTTCACCCGAACTCCAGCCATCTGAATTCCTATTCCATCCGAAATCAGTCTGTTATCCGAATTACCACCATCCACAGTCCTATTCTTCCAAAGTCCAGCCCATCCGTGTCAAGTTTCCACCTGATCTCATCTTTTAATCAGCACCGAAAACATGTCTCGCGAAGCTCTCGTACTCGGATCTGAGAACAGACCACCTGTCCTCTATCCCGATGAGTATGAACAATGGAAATCCCGGTTCCTAAAATTTGTTGGAATGAAACCTCTTGGGAATTTAATGCTTCAATCCATTTCCGAGGGTCCCGTCATCTATTATCGGGAAATAGCAGCCAGACCTGAGGCTGACCCCCCTGTCTTAGCCTCCAAAGTTGAACGAGAACCGGCTAATGACGCCGAAAGAGACAGGCAGCATGCCGATAAGAGGGCGGAATATTTGATCTACCAGGCCCTCCCCACTGATATTCTGGTTGGCGTCGACAGCAAAATGTCTGCCAAAGAAATGTGGGATGAATTGTAAGTCCAAATGCTGGGGGCAAATCTTGATGATCGTACCAAGATTGAGGAGGCGAAGGCTAAGTTTACAGAATTCCAAGCCAAAGACGGGGAATCTCTGCAAGCTACGTTTACCAGGTTTTGTGCGGTCCTAAATGAATTGAACAAACTGCACATCAAGAAGGACAGGGATGACATCAACATCCAGTTCTTTGCAGCCCTAGCCCCCGAGTGGCAGATCGCATGTCGGCCCACGAAACGAATCCTGAACATTCCTGAGGTATCCATTAACGTCGTCTTTAAGGAGCTAAAGAAGTATCAAGGGGATGTGGATCAACAAAAACTGATGGCAAATCAATTGGCATCATTACTGTTATCAGCCAATACTGGGATGAAACGGAATAATTCACTCGCCTTGATTACCAACACGAATATTCCAACACCATCCTTTGCTCCAGGTTCATCGTCATCGCAGTGTAGGTATGCTTCTCCTCCATGTGAGGTATTTGATGAGGAAGAGGATTCTATACAGGAACAAATAGCCATGTGGACCAATCGTCTCCAACAACGACGGTTCTCCAACAAGACTAACAATCAACTCCGTTACGACACCGGTTCCGGAGGTACTCAGATGACCGTAGGGATGAACGACGCGATGATTATCGCAGGGACGATTACCGAAGGGATGATCGGGATGACAGGAGGTATGATGATTGACGCGACTATCGAGATGATCACCGTTATGAAAGGCGAGACGATAGGCGCGAGGATCGCAGGGACGACAGGCGGGACTATGATAGGCGGGACGATCGTAGGGACGATCATCGGGACGACCGCCGAGATGACAGGCGAGAGCATGAGAGAAGAGACCGAAGGAGAGATGACAGCAGAGAACATCTCCGCGCCGACAAGAGGCCGGCGGAGAGGAGAGATGAACGGCCGAGAGCAGCCGAACCGAAAGCCGCAGACTAGCGTCTTTGTTATAAGTGTGGTAAACCAGGCCACTTTGCTCGGGAGTGCAAGAATAATTTTGACAGAGACGTCGACTATTATGAGAGAAAGTTGGAGGCCGCAAACAAAAGAACCGATGCGTTGGCCCTCGTCGCCCAGGAGGATTACTGGGATGCTGAAGACACTGACGAGGAAGATGATAAGGGCAAAAACTGCTATATGGTTGATCGTCAAGGGTTGGAGAACTATTCCGTTTTCACTGCTGAGACTTCCGAACATGCTGCTGAGGGGGAGACATTGAAAAATCCAACAGCATATCTGATGGCCACAACCGACGATCCCGAATGCTCTACATCCGGTTCTTAGACAAATGAGGTATATTCCTGTTACATTCTTGAACATGTAAATAATTTATTTGTAAATAATGAATATACATTGCACACACATATTCTTGATCTACAAGCTAGATTAAATGCTGAAACTACAAAGTGTGTACAGGCTGAACATCAAACTCAAACTTTAAAAGAGTCGTCTGAATTATATCATTCAAAGTGGTTAACTAATCACAATGTTATAAAACAGATGTTAATAGAAAAAGTAGATGTTCAGGACAAGAATATATATCTTGAATCTTGCATGGATAGGTTATCAAAAGAAAAACTCTCGTTAAAAAAAGAAATTTTTGTACTTACAAAACAGTTAGATACGGTAAATATGGAAAATATAGACAGCTTAGAAAAATATAAAATGATTGAAGAAGAAACGATAAGTTTGTACTCACGAATAAAGACCCTTGACGATGCATTTTTAAAAAAGGTTAAAAACAGAACAAACTATCCACTTAAATCAGCCCAAAGAAACTAGGTTTTACCATTCAAAACAAGGAATCGGTTTTAAAAATCCTAAATATTTGGAGAAGGCACAAAAAGTTTTACCTTTATTTTATGACATGAATTATATGGGAGCCGGTCTTAAATCTTTCTTTTTTGAGTCATCAAAAGAAGTTTTAAACCAAAAGAATGAGAAACGTGTTGCTCATAAAGAAAAAGAAATTTCTTTTCAATATGAAGAACTTAATGAGAGTTATCCCTCTAGAGTACCCACTTTAGAGGAAGACTTCTTGTCAACTTATTCAGAAGCTGAATTAAAAACAGAAACCATAAAATCAACTCCTCAACTTTATATTCCTGCAAAAGTTCTTCAACAACAAATCACTGTTTTAAAAAAGGAATTGAAGTCGTCTCAAAAGAAAGCTCTTTATCTTCAAAATGCTCTTCTTAAGAGCGAAGAAGAATTGGTAAATCAAACTTTTCAACAATCTGTGGAAGTAACTATTTATAGAGAAAATTTTGAACTGGTTTCACAAAAATTGAAAGATTTTTCAAAAGAACAAACAGTTTCTCATTCCATCAAAATTCCATATGTGTCATCAAATAAAGGTAAGGCCAAAGCTGAGACTTCTTCTTTCATTTATAAAGGTGAGTGTTCAAAACCGTTTAAAAATGAGGTTTCTAAAAAGACTCAGATCCAATCCAAGTCTTTTAAGAAACCCACTCACCAACAAAAAGAAAATTATGTCAATTCTAAATCTTCCATGCTTACTGACTCTAATCGTTTTGTTCCTACAGATCATATAAGAAGAGTTCCAAAAACTACCATGCTGGATTTTTCGAGTTTTTTTGTGAAGAAGGCTATAATGCCAAATGAATTTGTTACTAGAGATAGGATGTCTGTAATCTCTACAGACAATTTGTGTAACAATGTGTGTGACAATGTGTGTAATGATGTACCGAATTCTATTATTTCTTTAAAGTACTCTTTCAGTGAATTATTTAATCTATGTCCAACTCGCTTTAGACAACAGGTTCCTGAAATGAATGCTTTCGTGCCATATCCTGTTAAACGAATTCAGAAAAAGAAATCAAAAATTGTTGCATCATTAGCCACAAATAAAATTGAGACTTGTCCGTTGCCAAGGCCCAAAACCAAAGCAACGGTCAAAAAGGTCTCAAAAAGAAAAAAACCAAAGGCAATTTCAGCGCCTAAGGTTCCAAAGCCTAATAAATCCAATCTTCAATGGATTCCAAAGGGTTATGCATATGGACCACACACAAATGCTAAATGGGTTCCTAAAACTGTACACGTGCCATATAAATCTGGAACTCCTAACAAAAAGGGACCCATATTAAGGTGGGTACCAAAAGTTGTGTGATCTTTATGCAAATGGTTCTTGGTTACTTCTGATCAAGACCCTTTCTTCAATGATATGGCTTCTAGTTACCATAGACTAGGACTCGTTCTTTTGCTTGTCGGTTGTGCTTAAACCGACACGTTTGGCTTCTGTGCACACAGCCCAGGAACCGGTCTTAACTCATCATGTTTTCTGAACATCTCGGTTCAGAACACGGTTTGATTGTGAATTAAAAATGGATGTGTTTGAATGCATATAGTTTTTCATTGTATGAATTTATTTTCTTTTCAGGCTAAGTCCATTTGGTATATGGATTCGGGTTGCTCCAAGCCTATGACGGGAAGAAGAGAATTGCTGTCCAACGTAGTTGAACAGTATTGTGGAACGGTAAAATTCGGGAACAACCATCAGGCTCACATCAAAGGATACGGGGACTTAGTTCTAAATAATCTGGTCATCAAGGACGTTGACTATGTTGAGGGATTATCACATAATCTTTTTAGCATAGGACAGCTCTGTGACAAAGGACTAGAGGTATCTTTTAGAGCTAAGAACTGCAGTGTAAAGAGTATGGATGGAAAAGAAATCCTAACAGGTTCCCGAAACTGTAACCTCTACACCATTGACGTAGCCAAGCTAATAGTAAAGGATAACATTTGCTTATTATCAAAAGCCTCTTCAAAAGACTCTTGGTTGTGGCATCGAAGATTATCCCATTTGAACTTTGACAATATCAACAAGCTGGCTGCGAAACAATTGGTTAAAGGTCTTCCTGAATTGCGCTAAGAAAAGGACCATCTTTGTGGAGCTTGTGAGAAAGGAAAGATGAAACGATCATCTCACAAACCAAAGCCCGAACCATCAACAAAAAGAGTATTGGAGTTACTTCACATGGATTTATGCGGACCGATGCGGACTCAAAGCATAAACGGGAAACGATATGTGTTGGTTATCGTTGATGACTATTCATGATATACCTGGGTCAGGTTCTTGTGTTCCAAGGACGAGACAGCTCAAGAAATCATAGATTTTATCAAGAGTGTCGAGACACAACAGCAGCTGTCAGTGCAATCAATCAGATCTGATAACGGCACGGAGTTCAAGAACTCGGTAGTTGAGGGCTTCCTTCGATCCAAAGGTATTCAGCATCAATACTCTGCTGCTCGAACGCCTCAACCAAATGGGGTCGTGGAAAGGTGTAACCGTACGCTTGTGGAAGCCGCTCGTACAATGCTCACATACTCGAAGCTACCTCCGTTCTTGTGGGCCGAAGCCGTATCAACAGCCTGCTATACACAAAATCGCTCCATTATCCATAAGTGCTTTAACAAAACTCCTTACCAACTCTTTTTGAATAAAGTACCATTTATCAAGTACTTACGTGTATTTGGTTGCAGGTGCTATGTGCTGAACGACAAAGACAACCTCGGGAAGTTTAACGAAAAGGCGGATGAAGCGATCTTCATTGGATACTCATCCAAATCGAAGGCCTATTGCGCATTCAATACCCGAACCAGAACAGTCAATGAAAGTGTGCATGTCACATTTGACGAGTTGGCTGAACTGGCACCCGAAGTTCATCAATCAGGACCTCGCATTACTCAAATGCCTGGAGACTCTTCTACTAACCCCATTTCTTTTTCTTCTTCTGATTTGGTTAATTAGTTTGATCCTTTTTATGTTGAATTTTTCGGTCCTAACGCTAATGTGTCTAATGTTGTCAATAATGTAGGTAATCCTTCCAGTTCAACTGCGCCACAAAGTTTCTCCGCTCCATCTTCATCCACATCATACCATCATCCATCTACATCATCCACCGATACATCCGCAGTTGAATCTACTCCTATAATACCCTCTCATATAATACCAACAATCCTTCCTTCACCTGAACACTCGGAAATCGAACCGGAACCAGTGGTTCCATCATTTTAAACCGTTGACCATGAATCTTCATCCATCCCCACTTTAAACACTGAGGTTCCATCCCGAGCACCCCTTCCACACGAGATTAAATGGATCCGAAGTCACCCAACAGATCTAATCATTGGTGATGTTTCAACAGGGGTCCAAACTCGTAGGGTGTCTGCTAATGAATGCCTCTTCGCATCATTCCTTAGTATGATAGAGCCCGCTCGTGTGGATGAAGCCCTAACAGATCTAGATTGGATAGTTGCAATGCAAGAGGAACTCAACCAGTTTGAATAGCTAAGAGTATGGCGGTTAGTTCCCAAACCAAAAGACCGTACAGTGATCGGAACAAAGTGGATTTTTAAGAACAAACGAGATGAGAACGACATTGTGATAAGGAATAAAGCAAGACTTGTTGCCAAAGGCTACTGACAACAAGAAGGGATAGATTATGACGAGATCTTCGCTCCAGTTGCACGGATCGAAGCAATCAGAATCTTCTTGGCGTACGCGGCACACAAAGATTTCAAAGTGTACCAAATGGACGTCAAGACTACCTTTCTAAACGGTGAACTTAACGAGGAGGTGTATGTTGAACAACCACAAGGCTTTGTTGACGCACATAAACCTGACCATGTTTATGTGCTAGATAAAGCCCTCTATGGTTTAAAACAAGCACCTCGAGCATGGTATGATAGTCTTTCTAATTTCCTTTTTTCTGCCGGTTTCTGTAAAGGTGTGGTGGACACAACTCTGTTCACTAAAAGGGAAAGCTCATATATAATGCTAGTACAGATATATGTCGATGACATTATATTTGGATCTACTGACAGTCATTTTTGTAAGGATTTTTCAGCCCTAATGGAATCCAGGTTCGAGATGATTATGATGGGGGAAATGAACTTTTTCCTCGGATTACAAGTCAAACAACTTGAGGATGGGATTTTTGTGAACCAGTCGAAATATACTCTTGACATTCTCAAGAAGTTTAAGTTAGACTCTTGCACGAGTATCGCAACTCCCATGGCCTCCAACTGTAAGTTAGACACCGATCCTTCTGGGAAAAGTGTCGATAATACAACTTACAGAGGGATGATAGGATCCTTACTGTACTTGACTGCTAGTAGGCCAGACATAATGTTTTCAACATGTCTTTGTGCTAGATTTCAGGCCGACCCAAAAGAATCACACCTAACTACGGTAAAACGCATTTTTCGTTATCTTAAGGGTACACCCGATCTTGGTCTATGGTATCCAAAGGGAACCGATTTCGATCTTACCGCTTTTTCAGATGCTGATTTTGCAGGTTGTAGAGTTGACAGAAAAAGCACGTCGGGAGGAATACAGTTCTTGGGAGATAGACCGGTGAGTTGGTCTTCCAAAAAGCAGAATTGTGTTTCCACATCCACAGCTGAGGCTGAGTATGTAGCAGCTGCAAGCTGTTGCTCTCAAGTGTTGTGGATGAGAACACAATTACGCGATTATGGATTCTCACTCACCAATATCCCAATTTACTTTGATTCTCGAAGTACAATTGCCATCTCTTGCAATCCCGTGCAGCACTCTCGAACGAAACACATAGATATCAGGTATCATTTTATTAAAGATCACGTAGAAAAGGGAACCATTGAGTTGTATTTTGTTGGCACGGAATATCAACTTGCGGATATATTTACTAAAGCTTTAGACGAACCTCGTTTTCAGTTTTTAGTATCCCATATCGGCTTGTTGAATCCGCCTTCCAATTAAATATCAGATATTGTCTAAAATAATTCTATTTCAATCTATCATGATTGAAATTCCTTTATTTTAGAAAATATCTGTTATTTAAATTTAAGGATTGTGTCACAAAATTGAAACTCAATATTTCCTTATATGTGTACATTTTTAATAATTAATGATCCTGACAAATTGCTGTGTGAATTGTTCATCATGGAGTGGGATGCAAACACTATCCAGGTTTGTCTATATCTTAAAGGCTGAAAAGGTTCAAGAACTTTATCTGAAAAACAAAAGGAAAGGAACTGGTATTTATTTGAGGGGGAGTATAGTTAGGATTTTAATTTTTATAATTCTTTGTTTCCGTTTAATTTTTGTAGCTAAATTTCAAATTTTAGGCTGGTCGAATTTTAATTTAATTTTAAGTTTCATTTAATACTTCAGAAAATCCCAAAAAGATTTTAAGTGTTTGAATTTATCAAAAACCCAAAAATATTTTATTTTAATTTTGGTTTATATTGAAAAAGATTTAATAAAATTGGGCCAAATTTTTATTAAAACTCTTGTTTTTGTGTTTATTTTCTAAAAAGCCCAAATTTGTGTGTGAGTGTGTGTGTGTTAAGTGATCAAAACCGGCAGCCCACTTATCCTTTGGGCGCGGATCCTCTCTGACCCGGATCCGACGCGCGCGATTTTAAAAGGGGTAGTCAACCGGTCAAAGTTCTTACTTCATCTTCAAGCTTTCTTCTTTTCTTCTTCTTCCTCTCGTTGATACCCACCGCAGGCCACCATTAACACACATCCAAGCTTTTGGATCTCCATTTTCTTTCGTTTTTCTTGCATTTTCCTTCTTCAGCATCTCCAGGTAACTTCTTTTTCACTTTATTTTAGCTTCTAATGTCTTATATTATGTGTTTGATTCTCAATTTTTTCTTCTGTTTTTTCTTCTCGGTTTTTATACATTTTAGGTAGTTTAATGTAGTATTTGTACTTAGTAGTAGTTAGATAAAATGTTCCTTATGTATTTTTAGACTAGGATCTGTAATTTCATGCATTTTTGTTAACTTTTAACTGTTCACGTTTATTTTTGCATGAACTCATTAACTGTCATCATACATTTCGGATGTCCGAATTCGGACCATCATCCGAATTCGGATGTCCCACTTAGAATAATTTTTCAATTTTTTCAAACTTACAAAAACCAAATTCGGTCACTGTAGATCCGAATTCGGTCACTGTTGATCCGAATTCGGTCTACATTGATCCGAATTCGGTCCTTCAAGAATATCAAAAGTTTGAAAAATTCATTTGTCTAAGTTTGCCAAATCACTGTTCATCCGAACTCGGATGTGATCCGGATTCGGTCCCCATCCGAGTTAGGTCCTTTGTCTTTATTGCATACATAACATTCAATCCACACCACATCCGAATTCAGACCATACACATGAATCATCCGAATTCGGACCACCTCACATCCACATCACCATTTATCCGAATTCGGCCCATCCTCTCATATCATCCGAATTCGGACCTCCAACATCCCATTTCATGCATCATGCAGATTTCGGCTTCATCCGAATTCGATGACACTATTCATCCGAATTCGGACCATCCGAAATCCAACACTTAGATTTTTTTTTAATGTTTCCATTTTTGCATATTCACTATAAATTAAAAAATCCAAAAATATTTTCATCACGGTGCACCATTGATTAGAGTTAGGATTAGTGTTTGAGTGAAAAGGTCTGATATAACATCGGTCTCTTAACGATTGACTTTGGACTTTCTTAGTAGAATTTTATTCTACTAATAAAGACCCGATGCTAAACAGATCAGGCAGTTTCTATTTCACACTTATCTAGACTTCACATCAATGCCTTATCATTTACAGTCTTATTATTCTAACTTTGATGCACCTTTGCAGGATGATGGAACCGGCTGTTAACCTCACCCTACCCCATCCCCCCATCACAAATAATAACGCACAACTACCCGAACAATCCATCCTTCCCAACGCCGAGTTTGTTGAGTTTATTCCACACAACTGGCAGCTAGACGTTTCCATTCTAACTAAAGAACCCCAAACCCTCGCATTCGACATACTCATTCACCACCTCATCTATTACGCCTTATCCACCGCAATCGCTGTTCCTCAGATATATCTTCAACAATTCTGGAACAGATTGCAATACATTCCCGACGCCGAACCTTTCTTCCAAACCACCATTGATTGCGTACTAGTCAAAATCACCATACCCGCCATACGCCATATCCTTCGCCTACCTGCTAAAACCTACTTACCAACCCGTTTTCAGTTTGATCCCATCCCATCCATCCCCGAAACCCTAGCCAAAATCCAAACCCTGGGTTATGATGGCCCTCTCTCCAAACCCTCTGATTTCCGCACAAAAAATCTACAATCTCACTGGCGGATCCTTTTCGATGTCATCAACAAGTGCTTCACCACGAAGCACTCCGGCCACGACTCCGCATCGGCTCAGGTATTAGCCATGTTCACCGGCTTTGCCTTTGACCGACATGTTGACTATGTGGCGTTCCTCTTCGAGGAATTAAGGCGAGTACATGTGGAGAGGGGAACCAAGAAGGGAAGAAAGTACATACCTCTCCAACGGTTTCTGCATCTCATCATCCAGTATGCAATGGATAATGATGAGGACATCCACTAACGTCCAGAAGCAAACGTCTACCCCACTGTGGCCATTCCAAAGCTAACTTTGCCAAAGGGGGCCCCTACAGTGCCTATAATGACAATTCCTTTATCACTACTGCTACAGGCAAGGGAGTTGGAACGGGTTAGGGCATACATTCAAGAGTTTTATCCGGATGAGTCTCAGTCAGAACCGACTGAGACTAGCCAATCCGAAGGTGAGGCCAACATGAGTGAGGATGAGGGAGCTCAGGCAGAAGTTCAACAATCCTTGGGAATAGGTGAGAGGGAGCATGTGTTAGTGAGTGAGGGAGCAGGTGGTGAGGCGGTAGAGACGGCGGATTCAGTACTAACCGTCTCTGTCGTGCGAGCGATAAGTATTCCATCCGAGGGTGACCTAAGCCCAATCATCCGGACTCCTCACCATAAGACCGTCAGTCCAACGGTCAAAATCACCCACACCATCCACTTGGTTTCCCCTCAAAGGGAGACCACTTCATTCCATGGGGTTATTGCACATACACCATCGCCCTCTCATTCGGAGAGTGGCGGTGTTGAAAGAGGTCACACTCCTCCCCACGTGACCACACTTCCTTCATTCACGATTTCATCCCCCCATATACACACATCGCACGATGTCTCTGTGGCATCAGGCAGCTCCGCAAACTTCTGGATCTGAGCGTCCAATACCGGTGCCAGAAATGACGAAAGGAAGACCTGGAGTGGCTCAATCAACGCCATCCACTCCCAGCCATCTCCTTATCAACCTGGAGATGTTAACGGCAGCTCTACGTGCTGCCGGAGTGATTACCCGGGCTGACCTGGACGCCCAAAAGGAGGCTGCCGAGGAACGTCACACCGCCCTTCTCTCACTTATAAAGGGTAAGGGTGTCGCTTCCGAAGCTGGGCCTCCACCAGAATCCCATTCAGTCCAAAACCAAATCGCAGAGCTCTCGGACAAGATTGATGCGCTTACACGTTTAATTCTGCAAGTTCAAGAGCAGATAAATTCCAGAATGGACCGCCTCGAGTCTGCGGTGATCGAACTTCAGTGTCGTCCTCAGGCTGAGGCTCCAAAAAGAAAGCATGATGACCAGGACGATCATGATCGTCATGAGGGGGAGAAAAGACAAAAAACCCAGTCTGAGGACCCGATGCTGTTTATAGGGGGAGCAGAGACCGAAGGGACAGAGTTTCAGGGGTCTGGGGAACAGATGCAGGAGGCTCAGGAATATTTAATGATAGAAGACGAGCCCGTGTTCGAGGGTCCAGCTCCACTGGATCCGATGACAGCTATGGTAGAGTTCGAGCCCGCTCATGAAAAGGTTGAAATCATATTGGTATCTGACTCAGACTCCGATATTGACGACAGCGAACCTTTGATTATTCCTAAGCCTGAGCCAGAATCACCTAAAAAATCCTCATCCTCTTCCTTTGATTTCCTAAACTCACCACCACCTGTCCCTCAACAAGAAATCCTTTCATCTATTCAAGCTCCCCCGTCACTCAAAGAATCCCATATAGTCCTAAGCCCTCAAAGATCTCCAAGCCCTCCTCCAGTCCAACAAACTGAACTCCCAGGTCCTTCACAAACCAAAAGGGTTGATTGCTTTGATGAAACTCCAGAAGGACCTGGTGAATATAGGAGAGAGGATTTATACTGGGTAGACCGGTTTTCAAAAGGTGAGGTACACAATCTATGTAGGTCCCGAGAGGTTCCCAAAGTATATAGTTATAAGCTGTAGAGGGGGGTGAATACAGCAATTTAAAAACTACACACTCTTTTCTCAATGTTTGTATGTATTATCAACAATTTGTTAATTACAAACAAGCTTGAATGCGGAATAGTTCAAGCTGAGATGACAGATACAACAGTATGTTCACTAGTCTAAGACAAACTCAAACTAGAATACAATGAATACACTCACTAAGAAGCACTCACTGTGTTTACAAGACTTAAGGGAACAGCTTATGTAAAACAGCTTAGACACACAGATGCTGGTTTACACAGAAGGCTTGCATGCATGAAAATCACACTTGCACGTTCACTCTTGGTTTCAGCACTTAGCTTTCTTCACACTTCTTTCTGACCTTAGAAGCTTCCTTTTATACTCACTTAGAGGATCTAAGAGAAACATCTTCATTGGACGGAATGAAAAAGGAGAAGTCTTGTTGAAAAGACAACATAACCTTTCTGCACTTTTCTGAAAAGCAGACTTGTCTTCACATGTGCAGAACTTTTGTCTTTTTTACTTTGTCTACTGTTGCATTGCCTTTAACTAATTTAGGAATGTCAACTTGGCGTCTTTCTTCCTTGTAAAGGCCTATTTTGATATAAGAAAAAGGCTGTCACCCTTTTTCAAATAACCTTTTGTCTTCATGTTACAGAACAGCTTGGGCAGGCTGAGCAGTTCTGTTTTCCACTTTGTCTTCGACTTTGTAAACTGATCTTGTAGTCAAAAACAATACTTGATGACTTGGAAACATATTCCATAAAGTGTTTAGCCTGTTCACAAAGAACAGGTTCTGTTCACAAAGAACAGAACACTTTAAAATTGCCCAAGCTACTCAACAGTGTAGAGCAGCGTAGACAGTTTATGTCCAGCCTGTTCAGCAGACAGAGCAGCTTGGACAAACTGTCTTAGTTGCAACACATGCAACATATAGAACAGCTTTAGACTGATATTGCAAATCATTTTCAGGTTTCAATAAGGCATATAACAGGCCTTAAATTCAACCTTCAAATGCATCAACAGGTTTGATTATAAATCTCCCCCTCAGATGTAGAACAGGTTTGACTGAGGCCTTTTTGTGCCTAACAATCTCCCCCTATTTGCAATAACCAGTCCAAGCTGGTCTTATCAAAAATCACTATATATTTTTACAGTACATTTTGCTGAATTAAAATTACAACATTACAGTAAAGTAAAAGATCAGTTTATATATACACTGATTCTTGATTATACTAGAACAACACATGTTCTTACAAGAGTACAACTAATGTACTAATGTATTTTACAACTAATGTAAAAGCAAAAATTACAACTTATGTAATAATGTACAACTAATGTACAAGATGTACAACTAATGTACAAGATGTACAACTAATGTACAAGATGTTTGGACTGTTTGAGTTGGGAGCAGATAATGGCAAGCCTGTCCAACTGATGGACAGCTCCCATTCTTCACCTACCCAGACGGTAGATGGACTTCATAACAATGGAGAAGGATCCTGAACCATCTTTTCCAGTTCTTCCCTTGTATCCTCAAGTTCCTCAACTTCACTTCTGATGATCATGAACTTGGGATCATTGAGCTCTCCTCTTTCATAGAAGCCTCTGAGCTGATCCCAGATGGCTGCTCATCATTTAGAATTAGTCATATATAAAATAAATTATATGATCAATTACTCATTTAAAAACCTAATAATGTATAAAATAAATAAAGTAACCTAACTATTAAACTAAAATTTTCATTTACCATTATAAATACAAAAAAAAAAAAACATAAAATTAGTGAAAATGTGAGAGGCTATGGGGCGGTGTGGTTCGTGAGCGACTGGGCGGCAGGCCGCAGGGGCGATTGGCGAGAGTCGAGAGGTAGCTTGAGCAGGCGAGCAGCGGAGCCGCAGAGGGCGGTGCGGCTTATTTTCCTTGTTCGTGCCCCTCCTCTTCTTCTTTCTGTTTTCGTTTGAGCGACACACACAAGCACACCCGTACCAGCCCTAATCCAGCAGAAAATTTTCCAAGACCAATTCCTAAACTGAATCTTCAAGCCAAAGCCCAAACCCAAATACAGGTTGTTAATTATTTGTTAAATAGGTTACCAACTATTACGTTTATATATATTTTTTTAGATTTTGTATCAGATTTTTTTATATATAAAATTTTTAAAACTTATCAAGGGTATAGGGGTCGAACTTCAAAAATCATCGGGGTCGGAAATTTTTTAACTATATATATAACACGTAAAAACAAATTTATCGGGGTCGGTTGACCCCGTACCTGACTGCTCGGTCCACCCCTGGCTGTGTTCTTTCTTCCGGTAGGTACTCAGGGTTGAAGAATGGAAGTGTGCAGAGCGTAACCATCAATTGAGGACCTAGACTTATTTTAGTTATTTTATTACCGTTAATAAACAGTAATTATGAACTTTTATTTAACGCTGAGTTTTCTTTTATTTTGGTAGTTTGAGATCAAATGGATGTTAATTAAAAGTTCGACAGTTTAATTATAAATAAAATTCACTTTTGTTTAAATGAAGTAATTAATTAGAACATCTCCGATCCACTCGGGGTCAGGGTGTTACAGATAATGTTTTTTAGAGGCCCAATTCATTTGTCTTTTAATTTAATATTTGGGTTACTAATTATATTGGGGTTATTCCTTTATTTAAGTGGACTTAGAAACTGTTATTTGGTCTAAATTAATAGATGGTTATAAATTTATTAAATATAAATATTTAGCCTATAGTTTCAAGTTATCACTTTTATAAATAACTTTGTTATTGGTTTAAAGATTTAGAACAGTTTTGTGATAATTAATTAAGGGTTAATGTCATTTTTAACCATCAAACTTTTAGATTTGTTCCATTTAACCACTAAACTATTTTTTACGTACACATTTAGCCACTAAACTATTTTTGTCCATGTTTAACTATTGAAAATTGTACGCATTTGGCCACTAAACTATCATATTTTATACACATTTGACCACTGAACTATTATATTTTGTACACATTTGGTCATTAAACTATCCTTTTTTGTACACATTTAGCCATTAATTTTAATCAATTTTCCAAAATAGAACACAAATTAAAGTTTAATGGCTAAATGTGTACACAAAATAGTTTAATGGCTAAATGTGACAAATTTAAAAGTTGAATGGTCTAAAATGACCTTAACTCATTAATTAATTGTCATACTCTAAAGAAAGTTAATGATAAACATCATAACCAATTTGGTCACTTTGGTCGTAATAGGTTTGAGAGCTATAATTATTAGCTAAATAACCTAATCCCAATTTTAACCAATTTTAGTGATTTCACCACATAATTAAATAGTTATCGATTTAGTCCTGAACTTTAGAATTATAGGGCAATCAAAGACTCTAGTTTTAGATAATTAATTATAAATTAGTTACAACTAAACAATGTACTTTTATGATCAGGTCGGTAATCAAGTGTGACAAATTCAGATATTTCGGTTGATCGTGATTTCATCGATAGTGATTCGAAGAGCCAATTTTGGCAGTATAGTAAGTAACAAATTTATTTGCATGAATGGTTATATGTGTATGCATATTTGTTATATTGGATTCACTTCTACCACTCTAGCATGCTATTATCATTTACATGCTTATGATACACGCATGATATGTTTACCTTAGCTTTCCGTTGTAAATGCATCCCTATGTGATAGCGTAATTTTCATATATGCATACTTGTATTACGTGATTGGATTGGGTTCCGACGCTACTGTAGGTCGGGTCGGTAAGTCCCCAAGTTTTTTGGTTAAACCGATGCCAGCTCGGATGAGGATTTGTAAGGTTTAACCAGCACCAGCTCGGATGAGGGGTGCGACGTCAGGTCGGATGAGGGGTGCGTAGAAATTTATCGAACTTCATGTTTCATTTATGTTCATGCATATTTACATATATATTATTATGCTTTTAAATCTTGTTACTCTCTGGGCGACGGCGACAGCTTATCTCGATAATACGAACCTTATATTTCAGGTGGAGCAGATAAAGGTAAGGCTACAGTAGGTGGTTCCCTTTTTTAATGTAGCGCTAAGGCTTATGGACTTGTGATGATTGGAGATGTTATTATTTTATTTTGGCTTTGGGTCGGGTAAAACCCTAGACAATGTTAACATGTAAATCTGAATTTAGTTAGCGTACTCTCGATGGTTAAACATTATGCGTGATTGATTTTACTTATCTGGTTATGGATGATGACCTTAGAAAATTTAAAATTATCACATATTTCAATGTAATTTGCAGGTAAATTATGGAATTTAGCTTTAAAAAAATTATTAGGTCCTTTCATTATTTGTCACACAGTATATATTTTGAATGATCAATCAAAGTAGTATAAAGAAAGCAAATAAGCTTGCACAATAATTATCAGAGTGTTATTATATGTACACTTCTTTTCCTTAATTATTACTAATCATACTCCTATTACTCATATAGTTTCTAATGATGTGATTAATGATATGGGACCCATCAACACCAAGACTCACGATTGGAGGTTGTGTTATTATATGTACATTTCTTTTCCTTATATTTTGCTAGTCATACTCCTATTACTCACATAGTTTCTAATGATGTGAATAATGATATAGGACCCATCAATACCAAGATTCTGAGTGGAGGTTGTGGGATTAGAACTTAGAGAGTTGTATATTTAAAATTGATCGTAATATACTTTATTACATATTAATTGCATAACATTAGTTGTTTACATATCACTCATATATAAAAAGTATAATGTTATTTATAAATAAATAATTTTTAAATATTTTTCTTCAAATACATTTTATAAGTAATTTATAAACTTGTACTAAAATATGCCCGAATGAAAAGAATATGTGGCACCGATAAAACGGATTGTGAGTAGTAATGGAGTGGTTTCTTACTTTCATTAAATATACTAATCTATCTATTCTATTAAAAGAGAAAATAGATGCTACTACTCCATTTGTAACAACCTAACTTTTAACCCAACTTTAAATTCAGTATTTGAGCTAATAATGTAATTTAATTATATTATTTGTATTGTAATTTAATTAAGTAATGAAAATATTTAATTAAGTTAAATTATATTAGTAATGATAAAAATAAAGATGAAATCCTTATTTTAAATAAAAGTAAATGTTGAGGGACCAAAAGTGACAACTTCATAAAGTTTGAAAATAAAAGACATAAAATCTTTTAATTTCTCATTAATCACATTCTAAGAAAATTTACTCTCTCTCTCTTCTTTCTATCATCACACGGCTTCATCAAGAAATCAAGGAAATCCATAAATTTTGCAATTAAATGAAGATTTAATTCAAGAAGGGGTTACAAATATCATCAAACAACAAGAAACTACAAAGATTTGAGGTAATATTCAGTTTAGTTTCGAAATTTTATGAAGTTTGGTTCGGTTTTGAGAAAAACCGAAACCAAAGATTTATAACATGAAATTTGTTGTTGCATGTTTAAATTTTCAATAGATAATCATGTATTTAAGTCATTAGATGTTAAAGAAACAAAAATCAGTGATTAGATCGTCCAAATAAGCAAGAAATCTGGATTTTGTAAAAAATAAGTGTTCTTGACAAAAGTATAAATTTTGGACGATTTTGGATGATTTAAGCTGTTAATGATAGGGAAAATTGTGTAAAAACACTCTAATAATGATAATATAACTTTATTTAAAGTTGCATGTTAATAACAATGGGTTTAGTGGATTTTTAGTGAAAATCCGTATGCATAAAACTGGAAAACTTCAAGAACAAATCTGGAAATTTCTAAGTAATGGGATCCGAATTCGGTGGGACCCGAATTCGGATGATGTATCTAATTCGGACCTGTTTCGGATGAATTGAACTTCGGATCTATCTTCGGATGGGTGATTGGTCCGAACTCGGATAATCCGAGTTCGGATGATGCAATTCGGATGGCTTAGTTCGGTCCAAATCCGGATGACCTAATCCGGATGGTCTGAATCTGGATGCCAAATTCGGATGTTCTATTTTTGATATTTTAAAATAACAATTAAAAATTAATAAATAAAGCAACATGATATATATATATATATATATATATATATATATATATATATATATATATATATATATATATATATATATATATATATATCTTTTGAAAATTCAAAGAAATAAATAAAATGAACCAATGAATGATTGATGAGTTATCAGTTATTAGAATCAGATCAAATAATGATTTAAAGCAACAAGCTAATGTTCTTGTTAAAATATAATTTATAATCTCTATATATACTACATGTGTATAATTTATAATTTCTATATTAAAATATAATTGCGTTACTTAAATTAATTTAAAAATAACATCTCTTATTATCTTGGATTTCTATTTTAAATTTGAGTCTATAATCCATATCTTTCCTTCGCTTCTTATCCGAACTTTTTAGATTCTATAATTTTTTTTGTTATTATTTATTTTTTAGTTATGTATTTTACCTTTAATTACCTACTTTATATATTTTCAATAATCTATTTAGCTATATAATATTGCTATATTATTTGTAGTTTCTATAATAATTTTTCAAATTTTTATAGAGTTTTAAAAAAGCAATTTCTTTAACTATTTCTTGTAGTACATGGGTAATATACTAGTGTGACATTACAGTTTAAAACATGATATGATAAAAATTTTAGTTTGTAATAATTTATTTGTTTTAGATGTTGCATGCCACTAACGTTCATCCTGAGCTAGGATCGAACTCTCATACGCATTGACAATGTGTTATTAAGTTTGTATCGAGTGTTGTATGTATCAATTTGGTGATGAAAAAACACTTGTATTTGTCACAAATCAAACATACATTTAATGTAATTTAGTCGCTTATTCTTTGATTGGACAATCGAATATACCTTTTGCAAAAGTGTCACAAAACTATACTAACAACTTAGCATCAAGTGTAGGATCCTGTTTGTCAGCAATACTATAAAGTAAGATATTGCTATCTATTAAATAAACCTAATGGGTCGCATATCAAGAGTGCATCACCAATAATCTAATTCTATATGGTTCAAAATATAGTGATTAACAGAGAATAATGAAAAATTGAAACCAAGATTATCATAATTCTATATGGTTATAATAACTTCAAATTGGTTATGATTTGAAATGTTAGCATAATTTAGGTAGACTTATTATGTTTACATAATTAAGAATCTTTAATTAAACACAAAACCCTAATTCCATTCATTGGAGTCTTGGAGAAAGAAAGGAATTCTTTAAAGGGTTTGTTTGTTTGAAGAGTATAAGATATGATGAATGGGTTTGGAATACATGCATTTGGTTTAAGTGTTTGGGTAGGGCCGACCCTAGCCTTGTGCAGCTAGGTCACTGCTCAGGGCCCAATCCACCATATGGTACCTAAATTTTTTTTTGTTATATTAATAGGAGCCCAACTGCCCAAAAATCAGACGAGCTTTGAGTTTGGGTCTCTGGAAAGGGTTGAAGGAAACGCAACATGGCACTACGGCTGCAACATTGTATCCATCTATAGGCATGTAGGCGCAGGCGTGAAATCAATGGGGTTTCCTGTTTTCGAGGCATTCAAGTAACTGTCTCATTGTTTGACGTAATGAAACACCCATACAACAATAATACATATTTAAGTTTATTAATACTTGCAAAATTATGGTAGAATTAAAACTTTTACAACTAATGCATCATAAGTGATGCACCCAAATAACAACTATAAAAGTCTACAAGGTTACAGGTCATGATCCTGCAAACAAATAGTTAAGGCCGGGAAGCCCGTTACCCAAACCCAACATGATAACCAAGACATACCATTAGTCTCGAGTCTATAGTCTTCAGTAATAAGGAAGAATATATATGCTTCCCGCTCGATAGCTCAAAACCAAATGTTAACAACTAAGGGTAAACAACAAAAGTTGTTTAGTGAATTCTAAGATTAATATAAATAACAACTACACATTAATCTTACCTATCCAGCATGTATTTTCTATCAATCAAGTTAAAATGGGATCACATTGTCCTCATTGAGAACTATCGGTGTCCCGCATCAATTACCGATTTATTAGAATTCACAACATGCCTCACCTCACAGAGGGATATTGGCTTTCTAAAATATAGCACACTTGTCCCTCGTCTCATTGAGGACTAGTAGCATACTGAATGTTTATCATCAACCTAAGTTCCACTGTCACCACCCGACCTAGCCGAGTCAAGGTGGGGAACAAACTCAAATCTTGGAATCCACTGCACTGCCCGACATAGTCGAGCCAAAATGGGGATCCCAACGCACGTCATAGTAGCACGTTGTAACGGTTTTACATAGTCGCCTTACATAATTGACACGTTACATTACCAAAGTACGTCCTGCTAATGACTCCAAAGTAAAGGTGTTCGCAAACATGCTTGCGGCCCAACGTGTCATAATTATCGCCACAAAGGCGACCCGTTTCCGTCCTCACATGATGTCAAACATGCAGGCGGCCCGTTGTTGTCCTCACATGAGATAATCCCATTATAATCCAATAACCACATACCCCATGGTCGTCTGGGTTCCCTATCATAGTCGGGATTGGTATGGCCTCTAGCATAGTACGAGTTTGTCCCTATCATAATCGAGACTGTCCCTATCATAGTCGGTACTTCTAACAATTCAAGTACGTCGGCCATCTGGCATCCAAATAGGTCAGGAGTTATCCATGGACATCCAATTGGGACCAAACCATATACCACAAAAAATTTAGGTTCCAAGTACCTCATGAGTATCCTTAATGATCCATAAGACGAATTAAAAGAAACTGCCTGTGTGGTTCTACTAACCGTTCTTCATTAACGACTCTAATATATCATCGGGGCCGTTGATAATCTCTAATAAGCCTACCGATTAAATAGGCCCTGGTCATCATTCATAATCAATTAATTTGTCACGATGGGTGACCAAGTATAAAACTTGAAAGTGTCATGCATATATCTCAACTATTATTAATCAATCGCATAAATGATTTGTCTGACCTATGAGGTCATCAAAAATGAATTACCATATTCCAATCATTATTATCATACAAATAAGTAGTTAGACATATCATATAAAATGCATGACAATTCATCCACAATGATGTCAACTAACATGGCCAAACACTTTCAATTCATGATGCATGATAACATGTCCAGTAATGATACAATGAATCCATCAATATAACATATGAATATGCATGATCAAATAGCATATTAACACCCTAGCATAAACATGTCCACTAATGCTACAATGAATCTATCAATATATCATATGAATATACATGATCAAATAGCATGTTAACACCCTAGCATAAACAACAATTAGCATGTAATCGTTATCCTACATTAGTCCTAGTTTTCACAGTGTTTGGCTAATAATAGCCACGGCTTCCCAATTCGCCTCACAAATGCCTAAATAGGCAAAAGCTTCTTCGAATAGACTTCAAAGATCCAAATCACCTACATAAGGTTTACGTAACAAATATATAAGCCTCCAAATATTATTAAACCCATAAAGTTCTCTAAATGTGAGTTCGAGTAACAACGTACAACGTGAGAGTTTCGAGTCATTCTAGTACCCAACAAACTGGCATTCATGTTTCAACTTTGGGAACAACTAGACTTTTACAATAAGAGTTGTAAACAAGTGTTTGATCCCAACATAGAGGCTCAATGCTCTCAACAACTATTAAAACCTTTCCAAATACATTTCGGGTTCTAAACTGAAAGCCTTGGTTCGTTTCGGGACCCTATGAGACCCAAATTTGGAATTAAACTTTAGATACCTTTAAACCCTAAATTTAGAGGTATTTAGAAAGTATTAGATCTTAGATTAGAGCCCCAATGCTCAAAATCAAATTTATCTCCGGTAGCATCGACGTGGGGCATCAGGGTTCGACACGGCGCGTCAGAGAAACGACGCGGCACGTCAATCCAGCAGAGTCAAATTTCCATTTGACACGTATTGGGGACGCGGCGCGTCAAGGAAATGACGCGGAGTGTCAACCATGTCTGCAGACATTAAAGTTACAGGTTTTAACTCTTCAACTACCAAAATCAATTCCATCAACTACCATTACTACAAAACGATTGGCAATGCATTTATACACATATTTGAGCTCATTTAGAGCTCCCAAAACATCAAAAACACTAACATTCCATCCATTGATCCCTAGGAGCTCATTTGAGCCCTAAAATGGAATTCAATCAAAACTAATACAAACTACCAATGTAGTTACATATTTGGCACCATTTTGATCATATAACAACATACTAAAAGATTGGCACCTTTAACAAGTAAACCTACATAATACCATTTGGGTTTTTTATTCCTCCAAATGAATAACAATGAGGCAAGAACGAGATGGAAGATTAGAGAAGTATTTTATACCTTCAAAGAAGCTTCCAATATCAAAGATTTGTATTCAATCTTTTAATTTGATCATCAACCTTGAAAACCCTAGCTTCTTCTCCTTCTCTTTACTCTCTAATTTGCAAGAAATGTGTGTGCACAATGTGTGTGTGTGTGTGTGGATAGTTTTAAAGAGAAAGGGGGAAGGTTTGGCCTTTGGCCACCTTTTCCCCTCCAACTTATCTCACACACACATATACCCCTTCCCAAACATTCTTTCAATTTCATTTTAATTAAAAGTAAACTACAATGTCCAAATTCATATTTTCTCAAAACTTCAATACCCAATTAGATAATTTGAGATAATTATATTAATTACACTTAAGCATTATATTAATCATTATTAAGTTGTTTTACAAAATTTGGGGTGTTACACGTAAAATCAACGGAGATGAACGATTAATTTGAATCACATATCAATGTATCATCTTTTTGTTCCTCATCGATTGTACATCTCCTCAATTAGGAATCTAAAAATCAACATCAACGCAACTTGCAATCCAAATCTGGTCTTGTATTTTTGTTCACCTCCCTAGTTTGGCTTTGATTAGGCTTTGATAATTAGGATTGAAGGAAAAACGCAACAACATTTCATCCATCTTTGTGTTATGTTCGGTTGTACTTCATCAATTGGCAGATTGCAAGCAACCAAGCTATTTCTCTTGACTTCTTGTTCTTGCCGATTTCAGAATTTGTAAATCGTAATTTACTAACCAGAAAGACAGAAGTAGTGTAGATCGCAGAACCACTGAAACCAAGGTATATGTTTTTTTTTAATTTTATTTGATAATTTTTTAATTATATTGTATTCTTAATTCTTGTAATTTCGATTCACTTAATGATTTCTTTTTCTTGTTAATTGTCAAAGTTCGAAGAAAGTATAACACAATTACACAAGGCAACAAACAATTATTTATCAAGAACTCTTTGGTCTGAAGCTCAAGTGTTCAACTAAAGGTGTTTTCGCTCCTTTAACATTTTCTAATTGTGTGATTGATTATTGCTAATTGTTGATAATTGATTGGTGTTGCTAATTGCTAAGAACTAGTTGTAGTTGTTTAATTATTTTTCTAATTTCTAAGTATTAATTATTTGCTTGTAATATTTTGTTTTTATAACTATACAAATATATAATGTTACCTAAAAACTCATTTATCTAGAAGTCAAAAAAAAAAAAGAGAGAGAGAAAAGGGAATGAGAATTCAATATAATCTCAAAATGGGGCTATTTGTAAATTCCTTAAAACTAGTTCTTCTAGTGTTTTAAATGAAAATATTGATAACTTGAATAAGAATGGTTCCAATGTGTATGTAAATGAAGTAAACTTGGATGACAATGACGTAAGTTTGGATGAAAATGAATCCAATCTGAAGGAAAATGATGTTAATTTGGATAAACATGGAAGTGATACTAACTTGAATAAAGATGGATGTGATGCTAACTAAAATGAAAATGATGCTAATTTGGATGAAAATAAAGTCAACTTGAATAAAGATGAATGTGATGCTTACTTGAATGAGAATAATGCTAATTTAGATGAAAATAGTATCAACCTGAATGAAGATGAATGTGATGCTAATTTGAATGAAAATAATGCTAATTTGAATAATGATTAAATAAGCAAACTTATCAAAAATGTTCTTTATCAAATGAAGGATCTTGTAGCAATTTTTCCTGAGATATTATTAATTCTTCTGGCGTAGCTATACTTGTTAATAGATTTGTAAGAGTATTATTCCGATAGATAATTCTTCTATAGATTTCATTAATATATTTAACGATTAGAAACATCTTAGCAAGCGACTTAAAGAAGATGAAAATGGTGTTGAAATGAATTCTTGGAATGGACTAAAAGTAAGATTGGATAAAAATCAAACAATCAATAAAGATTTACAACACAATTATAAAAGAAAAAAATGTTGGAGACAAATTTTATAAAGAATAATTGTTGCAGTTAAGTATTTATCTAAGTATAACTTGTCTTTTCAAGGGTCTAATAAATAACTTTATTAACGTAACAATTACAATTTTTTGGGATTAATTGAAATGATGGTGAACTTTAATGTTGCAATGCAAGATCATGTTAGACGTATTAAAATTAATGAAATTCATCATAATTATATTGGTCACGAAATACAAAATGAATGAATTTCTCTTTTAGCTTGTAGTGTGAAAAGTTTTATAGTTACGATTATTAAAGATGCAAAATATTTTTCTATAATTCTTGATTGTACTCCGAACGTGAGTCATCAAGAACAAATGACTTTGATCATACGATGTGTAAATAAGTCAAATAGCAAAGTAAATATTGATGAATTCTTTTTAGGGCTTTTGAAGGTAGATGATACGTCAGGTTTAGAACTTTTTAAAGAAACTTTAAATGCATTTAATTTGCTAGATTTAGATAGTAATGATATAAGAGGTCAATGTTATGATAATGATTCTAATATGAAAGGAAAACATCAAGGAGTTCAAAAATGTTTGCTTGATATAAATCTGAAAGCCTTATGTATGTCATGTGCTTGTCATAGCAATCTTACTCTTAGTGATATGACACATTCTTGTGTTAAAGCTGTTTTATTTTTGAAATTATTCAACGTACATATGTATTATTTTCCGGTTCAACTAAAAGATGGCTAATTTTGCTTGACAATGTTCCAAAACTAACCGCGAAATATTTATCTAATACTTGATGGGAGTGTAGAATAAATAGTGTTGAAGCTATTAGATTTCAAGCCCTTAACTAAAGTTAGCTTTGTTAGAATTATGTAAATCATGTAAAGATTCAAAATCAAAAAGTGAAGGAGAAAGTTTACTTGGTGCTTAAAATAACTTTGAATTTTTACTTGTTAAAATATTTTATTTGTTATTAACATGGTGACTAAAAAATTATAATCTAAATGTATATGCATTGATGAAACCATTTATCATATAGAAAGAATAATAATATATTTTAAAAAAGAAAGAGAGACGAAGAGTTTGCCTCTAGTATGAATAATGCTAAAAACTGATATGGATGTAGAACTTACATTTCCGGTACGACGGCATGTTATTAGAAAGAAACAATTTGATTAAAGTAATAATGAAGATCGAGTTCAATCATCACAAGAGTCTTTTAGAGTTGAATATTTTTTTATTGTTGTGAATATGACAATTAAATTATTAAATACTAGATTTGATCAATTAAAACATTTGAAAGTATATTTGGATTTTTATATGACTCAAAGAAATTGAAGTCGTTGGATGATGTTGAATTAAGAAACCATTGGACTAAAATACGTTTACTCAAAACAATGTTTCCGATGTATATTTAGATGTTTCTTTTCGGAACTAAAGGTATAAAAAATCATCTTGCCAAATACTTTGATGTCGGCGTTTGAAAAATTAGAATTTGTTAAAGTGGCAAATTGTCATCTAAAATGTTTGTATTGTATATCGCATACTATTAACTACACTTATAACTGTAACTTTGGCGGAAAGAAGTTTTTCAAAACTAAAATTGTTAATAAATTATCTAAGATTTACAATGTCATAGGAATTTCAAATGATTTGGTCATATATATAGAAAGATATGTTACACACAATCGATAATTTCAAAGCAATAGTATATATGTTTTTCTTTTTAGTTAATATTATAAGCAAACTTTTATATATTAAATATTATATTAAATTGATTATTTAAAATAATCTCCAAATTAATTTTTTAAAATATTGAATGCATGGCCATTTAATTTTAAACCTAAATTCATATCATTTCGTGATTATTTATTATAACATAATAAGTAAAAGAAATTATTATTAACTATATTAAAAGTATAATAAAATTTTAAAGATTATTTTTTTTAAATGTAATATATGGGTTAATATAATAATAAGTATAATATAATAAAAAAATTTATAAGGTTGATACTTATTGGTTATTACACACAACACACACATAAATGAGATCAAATGAGAAATTAATATTTATGAGAAATGTTGTATTAATGAACAAATTTGTTGAATCACTTTGTTATTTCATGATTCAACAAAAAAAAATGTTTTATTAAAAGAGAACCCACCAGAAAAATATTATAAAATAGGGTGGGACCTAACTTTTATGGATATAATTGCTTCATTTATTTTTCACAAATATTTAACTTTTAATAAGAACAATATCCTATATACACACACACACACACACACACACACATATATATATATATATATATATATATATATATATATATACACACACACACACACGTATATGTATATATATATATATATATATGTGTGTGTGTGTGTGTGTGTGTGTGTGTGTATATCTATGTATGTGTGAGTGTCTACATACATACATACATACATATATATGATTCGATAGTGTATCACTTGTTATGCATTTTAAAAAAAATTAAATTTTTTCATAAACATGTTTTAATTAATATTATAAAGATGACATGTAAAGTTCACATACATTCACATCTCTAAACTTGTTAAAATTGATATGAACGTATACTTACATAAATTTGCATGTATCTGAACGTACATTTATGTGATATATAATTTCATTCACTTAGAATGTGTGAATGTGCGTGAAATTTATCTATCATATTTGTAATGTTAACTAAAACATGTTTATGAAAAAAATTCAGTTTTTTTAAAAGTGGTACCTTATGATACGCTGTATAATACGTGGTACTGAGTTGAACATATACATACATACATACATACATAGATATATATACATATATATATACATATACATACATATATATATATATATATATATATATATATATATATATATATATATATATATATATATATATATATATATATATATATATATATATATATATATATATATATATATATATATATATAAAAGAGAGATTTATGATCAAATGAAAATCTATATATATTTTGAGAATAGTGAAAAGCACTGTAATTCATTTTTTACATACTGAGTCATCAATTTTTGAATATATAAATAATAAATCATCAATTCCAAATGAAGTGAATTAACAATTCACTTCTTTATTACATCGGTTCATTAGTTTTTAAATATAAATAATGAATCACAAATTTAAAAATAAATTAATCAATGTACAAAATTAGTGAATCATAGTGCTTCTCACTTATGAGTATATACTTAGATTCTCACGATAACCTAAGCGTGTGTGCGCGAACACACACACACACACATATATTAATTAATACATGTTTATGGAAAAGAATTTCTAAAAAATTATTTTTAAGAGCGATACTTTCTGATTCGCTTCATAATTAATGGTACTAACCTGAACCTAATTTTATATATTTACATACACTAAGGATTCATCTGTGATGCACTAACGAAACCACTAATTCATCGATGATGCACTAAACACACCAATGATCCAGTTAAAACGATGATACATTAATGATTCATTGATAATGCACTAACACAAAATCAAAAAAAAATTAATCTTAATCTAAAAATATTCATATTGTAACACCCCAAAATCTATTAAACAACTTAATAATAGCTAATTATAAAAATTGAGATATTAATGTAATACTTTGTTATGATTAGTATAATTATGTTAAATTATCCATTTGGGTATTGAATTATTAAATTAATGCAAGTTGTAGCAATGTGAATTGTATTTTAAATAAAAGATGATTATGGGAGGGGTCTGTGTGGGTGTGTGAGGTAAGTGGGTGGGGAAAAGATAACAAGAGCCAAATCCCCCTCACCTTCTCCTCCTAAAATCGTCGAACACAAACATACACACACTTTTTTTGTTTTGAGATAGAAGAGAGAAAAAGGAAGAAGAAGCTAGGGATTGGAATTTGATGAGCAAAGGTGAGGATTGAAGCTCAAAAATCAAATTTTTTATCATCTTTGAAGGTATAATCACCTCCTTTATTCTTCTTCTCCATTTCTCACCATTCCTCCATATTTGGAGATGAAACTCAAAATGGGTTTATGTTGAGTTGTTAAGTAAATGCTCCAATCTTTTAATATGTTGTTATATGATCAAATGGAGCCATAATATGCAACTATATTGGTAGTTTGAGTTCGTTTTGGTTGGTATCCAATTTAGGGCTCAATTGAGCTCCAATGGATCAAATGGATTAATGTAGGTCTTTTTGATGTCTTGGGAGCTCTAAATGAGCTCACATATGTGTATAAATAATTTGCCTATCGTTTTGTAGTAATGGTAGTTGATAAAATTGATTTTGGTGGTTGGGACATTAAACAGGTAGGGAAGAAGTACAGGTCTGAGGTCGACTCAACGAGTCGCCCCCTTCGACTCCCCTTCGACTCGGCGAGTCGAAACCTTCTGTCCAAAAATTTCATTTTGAGCTACGGGGTCCTACGCAAACATTTAATACTTTTAAAATACCTCTAAATTAAGTATTTACAAGGTTCTAAAGCTTAATTTCAAATTCGGGTCTCATTGGGTCCCGAAATGAACCGAGACATTCAATTTAGAACCCGAAACCATGTTAGGAATGTTTTAAAGACTATTTAGAATATTGGGGTTTATAATTAATATATATAAAAACTATATGGAGGTGGTTATTGTTGTCTAAACCCAATCGGAAGGACTTGGGCCCTTATAACTGTTCGGTTTGAGGACCAAAACTAAGTTCGGTAGACTTTATGAGCCAACGTGCAACTCGACACTTACTTGTACACTATATGAAACCTTTGTAGGTAAATTGAGTTGTTGAAGTTCATTCGGTGAAGTTAAGCCTCGTTGGGGCTTATTGTTACTCGGTTTGGAAAACCCGAAGTTATACAATATCAAGCACTGTGAGTGCTAGCATGTGTCTTCATGATGTATATTATATGTTGGGGACTGTGTCATAACATGCTACATATGTGACTTGTTGGATATCATTCTATTTATACATTGCATATTTTTACTATATTGGGATAGGATTGGGAACGTATGTAATAAAGGGAATGCATTAATTTATAGCATATTGATTATCCTTTCTCTTGGCCTCACCTGAATATCCATGGTCTAATGGAATAACTCTAAGTCAGCAAATGAGCAATGGACTAACTCTAAGTCAGCAAATCGAGCATTATATATTGGACTAGATCTAAGTCAGCAAATTGAGCCGTATATTGATGACTAGCTCTAAATCAGAGTAGAGCATTTCATCATATAAATGTTGGTTGTATTATTTGGATATTTTGCATGTATTGTTCATCTTGCTTTATAAATTCTAGTAATTCACTCAACTTTGTTGACCCTGTAGTTGTTAACTCTTATACAGGCATCGATAAGGGTAAGGCTCTGGCGACCTCCCATCAGTGACATACAACTTGAGACATTTAGTTGGGCCTCCACTTTTTAGTACATACTTATGATGTACAACTTTTAAGGAAGGGATTATATAAGACTTCCTAAACTTTGAATACATGTAATTGAGTTTCAACCCTCTTCGCTAACTTTACATGTAATTTGTGATAGAACACTTGATCAAGCTTGGATCCATGATTCGACACACTTTGTTGGATGTATGAAACAAAGTGAGTTGAATCACGTTGATGACTATGATATTATGAAAAAACAAATTTAATTCTACCTTATTTCCGCAAGTATTACTATTGAGTTATGGTTGAAACATTTATTTTAGTTGTGAGGATGTTTCACATATAAGTTAACTCAACTTAATACATTTATATAAAGATGAAAGTATATTACGCATTTGTACCATATATAAATTTAAACAAATTAAAAGATTGTACCATTTCAGACCAATTATCTAAAAATAATATATAAACACCAATCTCTAAAATATCAAGACGATTGCAGATCCATCATTCCATTCACAAAAATCAATAAATGGTTAGCACGTCAAACCAACTCATGGTCACATTGAACTTGTAATTAGAAAACATAAATCTTTACATTGAAACCATACGTTTGAAAAATAAAAATGCCACACCCCGTTACCCCGGTTGGCAACGAAGCGTGACGTCGCGGAAGCGTAGCCATAATCATAATGAACGACCACTATATGGACGTTTTCAAAAATACATCGGTATGACTTTAAAAGATATAAATGTTCTACATAACCCGAAAATGATAAAGAGTAGTTCACAAGATCCAGAGATTTAAATACATAATTAAATTGTCCAAAATAATGCAAGTAAATCTCCGTTGGTTTGAAACTGAGTGCGACTCCTTAAATGCGGAAGCTTGAAAATACTACCGATGTGATGGACTTGCCTTAATTTCCTGAAAATACACGCTAAAATACGTCAACAAAATTGTTGGTGAGCTCATAGGTTTACACGTAAATCTGACTTGTATGGACAACAATAATAGAGATTGAATTTATAAAATCATAAATTCCATGTTATGTATTACATATAAACCATCATGCAACCGAAGCTTAATTAAAATGAGTTTGCCCTGTGCAGTATTCCCATACGTAATACCGTGTGTTAAATATATATGCACTCGCTGTTAGCCGACCCGAACTAACCCGAATGGGGGACAAGACTCCCGATAGATCTATCCACAATATATTCGCGCTTACAAATAAATGCAATTAACGGTTCATGATATAAGGGCTGATGGAACCACATGTGTAATACATAATAGAAATGATGTTGTTTTTGTGTCCATATAAAACGTAGCATGTATTTCATCCCCAAAACATAACATTGTGAAAATAGGGGCTATGAAGACTCACCGAGATTGTGATGGCAAAACGAGCGTAAAAAACTTTTTAGCGTAAATGGGTGGACGATGCGTCGAGTAAGTTTAATCGAGTCCTAAATGATAATAAGGACTTAATATCTCTAATATATGATGATATATATATTTATAGATTTTTATGTCTTAAATCACCCAACATTACAAGTTTATAAATAAAAACTGCTTAAAACGTCAAGTTTATATATATATATATATATATATATATATATATATATATATATATATATATATATATATATATATATATATATATATATATATATAATTTTCCAGCTTTTTCGGAGGTTTTTCGGCCTACTTTGAGGCTGTTTTTGACCAAGCTCCAAAATGTTTTAGACTTTGGTTTTCTAGGACATTAAACTACTATATACAAAGGATTTTTAGAATCAAGAACGACCATTTTTCGAGATGTTTAGGTTGGTGAAAAAGCTCGTTAAAAACCCTATGTTGGCCATTTTTGAGCTGTCAAACTTTCAGTTTCCCAAATAATTTCTGGAGGTCTTAAACTCCAAAATAAATTATGAAAAATTCCAGATCTATATTTAAGACATAGATCTAACTTTCGAGACAAGAATCAACTCATTTCGTTAAGTTATGAATTAGTTATGATTTTTCAAAGTCGATATAAATTTTCTGCCGAAAATCCGCAGTTTTATAAACTTGAAACAACTTATGATTCTTGTTGTTTATTCAAAGACTACTTGTATAAAAGTTATAAAAGTTATATAACACACATGTTTTCATAATATTAACATGTTTATAATGTGTTCATATATTCATAAACGCATTTAAAGAAACAACTTAAAAATAAGAACTAGAAACTTATAAACTTGAGTTTTTATGAAACTTGTTGTTGTTGGTGATTATATATATTATGCAAGACTTATATAAACATAAATGTATGATGAAATAAGTTAGTATTTACTTACTTTGGTGTTCTTAGAATAATGAAAATAAGTAGAAGGTTGGATCTTCAAAGATTTCTCCAAGAACACCTTGCAAATGTGAAGAACACTTAAAAGAAAATGGTGGGTTGTGTGTGTGTGTATACGGCCGGTTTTTGGAGAGGAGAAAGAGAGGTTTTGGTGTTTTGAAAGTGTGAAGAAAATGCAAGGAGTTAGGGTCTTATTTATAGAGGTGAAAAAGGTGATGAAATGATAAAAATAGTTGTAAAATCTTGGATGAAAGGAAAGAGGAGGATTTGATGGTGAAATGTTGAGTAAAAATATACATTCTTTTGGTCCTTGTGTCCTTCCTAGTGGCCGGCCTATATGGGTGTATTTTGATGTATTTTTCTTTTTTTTTTTTGTATAAAAGTATTTAGAAATGTATTCTTGTATTTTCATTTTCTTGTAAATTCATAAATACTTTTGGATGCATTGTTTTAATGACTTGTTTTAGTCTTGCATAATTAATGTTAAGTAATTGTATTAGTGTATGATTAGTGTCACTAATCATAATTTAATTATGTACTTAGTTGAATTAATCCTTCATATCGTAAATTGATCGGATTAATTGATTTCCCGATTCATCGCACCGATGAATTTGATTCTAATTGAGTTGAATTTTCTAATAAACCTTGTTAATCACTTGATTAATTTCTAATGACCACTGATTAGGTTATAATTGGCTATTAAATACAGATTAGGTCATTGTTGCTAACCTGGTTTAGTGTCGGATGTTACAAAAGACAGGAAAGATTGAAGATACAAAGCAGCGTTCCCTATATCTTAAACTACCGGATCTTATATTTATCTTACAAAAATCACACAATCTATCACAAACTACCGGAGTAGCGGTTGCTTTTTTAGAGATCAAGATAAGGAGAGGACGGAGCAGGCAGTGATGAAACCCTTGGTGGTTACGGTGAAAAATCCTTTTGATTTTCAAAATTGTGGCTATCGATCGTACGGTTGTTCTCGATCGTTCACAATCGGCAGTGATGAAGGTTAGAAGGTTGTGTAGTGACGAAAAAGTTTGATGGTGATGTTGGTGGTATTATGTGTACAGAAAAAAATATAGGAGATAAATTTGACACCACAAGAACACAATTTTATTTTGTTTCTTGAATATTTTCTTCTTTTTTTTCACCAACTTACACTCAAAAGTAATACCAATATAAAGACTAAGTTATGAGATTCATAACTAGCTACATAACTACTCCATTAATCACTAAACTTTTCACCTTTCATAACTCATGGTGGTTACTAGACATTAATCACCAAACTCTTCATTTTTTGGTGGTTACATGAATTAATCATAAACTTAAACATAATAATTATCCAAGTTTAATTTAGTTTATTGCTAACAATGCCTCCCTTAAATTAAACTTGCTTTTTACTCCCAATCTTTCAACATTCTTCTTGAAAAAATTCCCACCAAGCGGCTTCGTAAAAATATCCGCCATTTGATCTTCGGTCTTGCAATACTCAACTTGAACATCTCCTTCGCTGACAAGGTCCCTCAAAAAAAGATATCTCATGCGGATATGCTTTGTTCGTCCATGAAGAACTGGATCCTTTGTGACTGAAATAGTCGAGCTATTATCACAATACAAAGTGGTTGTCTTATCTTGCTTTTGCATAAGACTTTCCAAAATTCCGCGCAACCAAACCAATTGACAACTAGCATATGCTGCAGCAATATATTCGGCCTCTGTAGTAGAAAGTGCCACAATTTGTTATTTCTTAGAACTCCATGATATCGCACCAGTACCAAGATGAAATACATAACTAGACGTGCTTCTGCTATCATCCGTACTTCCGGCTAAATCACTATCAGTGTAACCAATGAGGTTAACTGGTACATTAGCCTCATAAAAAATTCCATGATCAATTGTACCTTTAATGTATCTGAGAATCCTTTTTGCTGCTTCCCAATGATTTGAATAAGGTTTCTCCATAAACCTACTCACCAAGCTTACACCGTACATGATATCAGGCCTTGTAGAAGTTAGATACATCAAATTTCCAACAAGACTCCTGTATAAAGTTGAATTCACGATCTTGCCTTCACCTTCTTTAGATAACTTCAAACCTGTGATGCATGGAGTGGTGACCGGATTCGCATTCTCCATCTTGAATTTCTTTAAAATTTCTCTTGCATAACTCTCTTGTGAGATAAAAGTTCCCTTCTTGGATTGATGAACCTCAATTCCAAGAAAATGATGAAGTTCTCCCAAATCGGTCATTTCAAATTCTGCCATCAATGAGTGTTTGAACTCATCTAACATCCCCAAATCGTTTCCTGTTAAAACAAGATCATCAACATAAAGACTAACAACAATGAAATTTCCATGTGAATCTCCTTTAGTGTAAAGAGTATGCTCATATGGACATTTTTCAAATCCATAATTCTCAAAATACGAATTGATACGACTATACCAAGCTCGTGGTGATTGTCTCAATCCGTACAACGCTTTCTTCAACTTGTACACTTTATTCTCTTCACCTTTTTTGAGAAACCCAAGTGGTTGATCAACATAAACTTCTTCTTTGAGAACACCATTCAAAAATGCGGATTTTACATCCATTTGAAACATTTTTCAACCATTTTGAGCAGCAAGAGAAATGAGCATCCGAATAGTTTCAAGTCTTGAAACGGGAGAATATACTTCACTAAAATCTTCGCCTTCTTTTTGCTTGAAACCTTTTGCAACCAACCTTGCCTTGTGCTTGTTGATAGACCCATCCGGATTCATCTTTGTCTTGTACACCCACTTTACTCCAATAGAATTTTTGTGTGGTGGCAAATCGGTAAGCTCCCATGTGTCATTTTTTTCAATGGAGCTAATTTCTTCTTGCATGGCTCTCCTCCATTTTTCTTCTTGACAAGCATCATCAAAGTAAATTGGATCTTCCCCTGCAAAGAAAGCAAAAAATACAGAATCATTTTGCACCATCTCTTCTGTTACATCATATAACTCTTGGAGAGTTCTTGTCTTTCTTATCGGGCTTCTTGGAGAAGAACTTGCTGAAGAATTTTGAGAACCGGGAGGACTCTCTTCTTGAACATTAGTTTCAGCATTTCCAGTCTCTTCTTCTTCAACTTGAAAAGGAAAAATTGGTAAATTTTCCTTTTCAACTTCGATCTCTTCAAAGAAAGAACTTTCATCAAATCGAACATCTCGACTTATAACAATTTTCTTTGTCGTTGGATTATACAACTTGTATGCTTTGCTTCTTTCACTATAACCAATAAAGATGCACTTTTCTGACTTGTCATCCAACTTACTTCTCATGAGAATAAGCAACACTTCCAAATACTTTAAGATGATGAACACTTGGTTTTGTACCATACCATGCTTCATGTGGTGTGCAATTTCCCAAACTCCTTGTTGGTGACCTATTAATAAGATAAACTGCACAAGAAACAGCTTCAGCCCAAAAACTTCTTGGTAACCTTTTCCTTTTTAATAAACATCTTGCCATCTCCATTATTGTTTTATTCTTCCTTTCACATACACCATTTTGTTGAGGCGTATAACGGACCGTCATTTCATGTCGAATGTCATTGTCTCGACAATATTTCTCAAATTCATTTGAGAAATATTCACCCCCATGATCTGTCCGCAAAGTGTTGATTTTTAACCCCGTAAAATTCTCAACTTCAGCCTTGAAATCCATAAATCTTTGAAAAGCTTCAGATTTTTCTTTAACACAATACACCCAAACTTTTCGTGAGAAATCATCAATAAAAGAGATAAAATAACGATTACCTCCCAAAGATGAAACGGTCATCGGCCCACACAAATCTGAGTGAATAAGTTGCAATGGTCTTTTTGCGTGCCATGATGATTGAGAGGGAAATGGGGTTCTATGTTGCTTTCCAAATTGACAAGCTTCACAAACTTCATTCATACGATCAATTTTAGGCATTCCTCTCACCATCATTTTCCTTGATAGTAATTCCAAATCTCCATAGTTCAAATGACCATACCTATCATGCCATAACTTGGAAACTCCTTTGTCAACACCAACAAAACATGACATATTTTGATTTTGAAGAGCCAACGAGAAAAGATTATTTGACGCAACCGTAACTCTAGCAATGACTTGATTTTTCTTTGACAAAAAACAAGTCATGTCATGAAAATGAATGTCATAACCTTTCTTCAAAAGATGACCAACACTAAGCAAATTACTTTCTAGGCCAGGAACAAAATAAACTTCTGACATTTTCTCAATACTTCCTTGTCTTGTTTTAAATTCTAATTCACCAACACCACTAACTTTATATGATTTTCCATCTCCAATTTTAACTTTGCCATAATCATTTTCAAACAACTTGGAAAATAAATCTTTGTTACCTGTCATATGCTTGCTAGCGCCACTGTCTATGTATCAGACATTTTCATTATTTCCGCCTTGAGATACTAGCAACAAAGTGTCTTGATTATGAGACTCCAAGTTTTTACTTCCGCTAGCCCAATTTGCATTGTGTTTTTCTCCATCTCTAAACCAACAATCTCTTGCTAAATGACCGGGTTTGTGACAATTATCACATTCAAAATAACCACGTCCTCTTCCTCTTTGATAGCCACGTCCACGTCCTCTTTGCCAACTTCGAAAACTTTGACTTTGATTTGCTTCATTCCACCCATTTTCATTTCTTCCATAGTTTCCTCTTCCACGAGAATTTGCAAATCTTCCTCTAGAGTTTCCTCCTCTTCCACGATCATGGTCTTTACCTCTTTGGCTTTTGAAATCTTCTTGCTTCTCATTTAACGACAACTTTGACTTGAGGGCTTGTTCCAAAACTACTTCTTTCTTTTTCTTAGTAAATCTTTCTTCATGAGCTTGCAACGTGATCAATTGTCATAGAATCTAAATCCTTAGATTCTTCAATGGCTACAACAATATAATCAAATCTAGAATCCAAGGAGCGAAGAATTTTTTCAATGACACGAATATCATCCATAGTTTCACCATTTCTTTTTAATTGGTTAACTACCGATAATACCCGTGAACAGTAATCAGAAACTAGTTCTGCTTCTGTTTTATGCAAGCCTTCAAATTCCGCTCGAAGAGTTTGCAATCGTACCTTTTTTACCTTTTCAGCGCCTTTGTATGTCATTTCCAAAATCTCCCATGCTTCCTTTGCCGAAGTAGCACCACATATATTCTCCCACGCAGCTTCATAGGATTGTACTCCTTGGTATATCCAAAACAAAGCTTGTTGGTTCTTTTTCCTCCATCTTCTTAGATTCTCCTTTTGAGCTTGGTTTAACTCTTCTTCATTTTCTTCTTCCGTGTAGCCTTTTTCAACTATCTCCCATTCTTCTTGAGATCCAAGAAGAGCCTTCATTTGGATACTCCATTTGGCATAGTTATCTTTGGTTAATTGAGGAACAAAGGAAAAAGGAATAGAGTTGTTCATTTGAACAAATTTTGGACCCTAGATTAAAGAGCTCTGATACCAATTTGTAGAGAAAAAAAATATAGGAGATAAATTTGACACCACAAGAACACAATTTTATTTTATTTCTTGAATATTTTCTTCTTTTTTTTCACCAACTTACACTCAAAAGTAATACCAATATAAAGACTAAGTTATGAGATTCATAACTAGCTACATAACTACTCCATTAATCACTAAACTTTTCACCTTTCATAAATCATGGTGGTTACTAGACATTAATCACCAAACTCTTCATCTTTTGGTGGTTACATGAATTAATCATAAACATAAATATAATAATTATCCAAGTTTAATTTAGTTTATTGCTAACATTATGGCGGCGATGGTGGTATCTTTGACTTCACCGTAAATGGGGAAGGAGCTCAAAGATAGAAAATAAGTTAGGTTGCGAGGGGGAGAGAGGAAAGAGGAGAAAGAAGATTTTATAAATTATTACTAGTTTATTACCCGCGTATTACGCGGATATTTTTAATATATAATATAATAAATTAAAATGTAAAGATATAAATATTTTTTTTTTAAACAAAACTAAATAAATATATGTGAATAGTAATTATTTGCTTATATTTTTTAAACTTTTATTATATTATAACAAATAAGTTAGTAAAGTATTAGATTTTGTTTGATTTGATTTGAATTTAAAAGTAAATTATATTAGATTTGGATAGAATTCAAATAAATTTCTTTATTATTTTTTAAAACCCATAAATGTCACGTATCGATTCATAGTGATGACACATGACCTCACAAGAAAAGAGTAAAGTTACTCTTTTATTAGTATTTATTATAGATATATAGTTTAGCTAGATTATTAAGTGTACTATTTATACTAATTCATATTTTCATTCAGATATTTTAGAATTGATAAAAAGAATTGATAATTTCTTATAATTGCTACTAATAAGTAATAATAATAGAAAATTCTAAGAATAAAAGTAGATTTTAAATTCTATAAATTAGTTTAAATTATAAAATCAATACTTTTGTAGAATATTTATGAATGAAAACATATGAAATATATGAAGGAATAATTGTATCTAATTTGTCAACATAATATACTTATAATATGATTTAACTAAAAAAGTTATGTTATATTAATAAATAAATAGTTGTTTTAGGATATAAATTATACAAAATTATTACAATTATTATATGCTTGTTTTGAATTTTAAAGACAATATATATGTTTTAGTTATTAGCAATCCATTGGTTAATTGCTTTCAATATAATAGATTGAGGTGATTAACGTAAGGAAATAAATTAGGAAAAAAAGATAAAAAGTTATTTATATCTTTTTTTAATTATTGATTTTAATTAGGAAACAAAGATAAAATGACATAGATATAATTATTGATTTTAATTAAGGGCATAAGAGACATTTCATAAATAATTATGAGTTGTCATTAATCTGGATCATTGATTTTTTTTCCATCAAATGGTCTAGAAACTCCAGGTGATTTTTTTTTATTATATATAGTATAGATGTGATACTGTTATCAAACATATGTGATAATTAATTATTGATTCTTCATTATTTTAGTAAACTTGTTAATCACCTAAAAAATCTCTAAATCTACAACTAATATTCGTTCACCATGTTTGACTTTTTTTTTAATTTAATAAAAACTAACATAAACAGTCCAATTACTAATTTGCCCTTGTTTTAAAATTGTAAACTATTGCCACGTGGCGTCCTCTGGTTCATTCTCACC
>JAANYP010004825.1:20961-103461 GCA_020465985.1 Centrapalus pauciflorus | reverse complement strand
AAGATATATGAAGAAGAAACAATCAAGAATTGTAATAGTATCAAAACATTGGTGATAGTTTTATATAGCATGTTTTAATTAATGGAAAATTTTTAATTAGTCCGTAAATTGTATTTAGTATTAATGATCATTGGGCATCTTTTAGTGCATAAACTCTGATAAACTATGTAAAAGTCTATATATATGTTGAATGGGTGTTTCAAGGTGCATGCGGAGTAAAATTAGGGATCAAAAGGAAATGAAAGGAAGGTTTAGTGTAAAAAAGCACATGTAATCTACAAAATACGCATTGTTCTACAATGCAATTGTTAAATGGATGTCCTAAATTTTCAACCAGCACAACCTCCTCACTATACTAATAGCCCACAATTCTCGAATTTTGTATTGAGTAGACCCTCAAAAATAAAGTGATGTAGATCTAGTTTTGAGACAAAATCAAGTCGAGTTATCCTACTCAGATCAATAATCAGAATACTACTACTTATTTTTCCTTCAACTAAATATCAAGAAGCAGAAGTTATATCATGCCAAGCTATCATCTCAGATTTATTTCACATCTTGATGTAACAGGTAGAATTTATAATGTAGATGTCAATTTCAGAAACAATAACAGACATTGAATACATACTTTTAACATCAAAAATCCATTTCAGAAACAAAAAGAAACAACAATTACAAACATCAAATACATATGCTTCACATCAAAAATCGAGTTTTTATGGAAAAAGTTTTATGGAGAAACCGAAGTTACCTGATCGATTTTTGCAAGAGGAGTACTGACGGAGTAGTAGAGAATGAAGGCGGTGGAGGAGTTGCCGGTGGTGTAGTCGACGGCGAGGCAGATTAAGGTGGGGGGTGTCTGAGGAACGAGGGATGGTGGCGATGAGTGGGATTGTGTATTTTTATGGTTACAATAAGTGGGAATCAATAGAAAATAAAGTTGACCGAATAAGTGGAAATAAGTGAGATTTTACCGCTTATTACTTATGTTAAAAGAAAACACATATTAACCAAATCACTTGCCGAATAAGTGAAATAGCTAAATAAACACTGATAATTAGTAAAAGACACCCCTTATCTATAATCTATATTTATAAATAGTATTAAAAGAATAACTAGATGTCATTGTATTGTATTTTCTTTTGGGTCCTACTTTGTGCACCATGTCTATATACATGAAAAATAGACTTTAATCATATTTTTATAAAATAGACTTGCCTTTTAACTTTTATTATCAAACACTTTAGGTCAAACTCAACCAACCAATAATATCTATTTCTTTTCAATTTTCTTTTCTTTTACCCCTTAAATACTTTATTTATGAATTCATATACCCTTTTTTTTTGCTAGGTGGATTCTTTTTCTCCCTCCATAAAAACCACATTATCACATGACTCTTTTATATTTCCTTGTGGTTAATTTTTAGATTGTCTTATTTATTTATATATTGTGGTAATAAAATTATAACAAATTACATAAAAAGGATACTTGTCTTGTGTTACGTGTTTTCGATGGAAAAAAAGAAAACCATTTAACTTAACCAAACGTAATAAACAAATAAAGTACAAATTTAGGAAGTAGTTAAATTAGATGTTCATTTTACATAGTAATTAATTTTAGAAAGTCATCAAACAAAGTTAGGACAAATATAATTAATAAACGACAAACATTGTTTCAATACATCAAATTCACAAAATATAAAAAAATAAGAATATTATCATTCCAATGGTGTAACATTAAGATCAACAATTCTGTTGACTTCATCGTAAGCAAATAATCTATCTCTATACATTTCTTCCCATTCACTTACTTTTTTTCCATTTTCTTTTCGAATACCCGGAAACATCTGGCATTAGGTGTCCTTTTTCTAAATCAACCTTCACAAAATGGTTGTTACATACAAATGCGATTGCGATTGATTGATTTAGTTCAGGATGCATTGGTTTTGATCTCAATGGAAAATAAGTCAAGCAACGTTCCTTTGTTAAATAAAAAAAATTCATTTGTACTTATTTGATATCAAGAGACCGGTGTGAGACATCCACATCCAATGTCTAGCTGGAGCAAAGCTTGAACCGAAGAAATTTAAAGAGTCTTCCAAACGTTTGTAGTCACAACCATAAATGCTTATATATTCTTTTTTTATTGTCGTACAGCTCCTGTAATAGTTCATGACGAATTGTAAGCCATTCATTTTGATGTCGACCCATAGCAACAGCTACTGATCGAAATCCACAGTTTCCGTCTCCACTAACGTCTTCAATGTCAATGACGTATGATTGAAAAAATGATGGAATTTCTCGTAACAATGGATGCTTATAGCCTATAGGTACCTATATAAATATAAGATAGTTATTTGTCTCGTCATTCACCAAATCAATAGAATAAATAATAATAAATATTTAACATTGTACCTAGATTATGGGATGCTGATAATAATATTCATTTTGTCTTGGATGATCAGTATAAAAAAATCCATACGGCATTGAAGTTCCCAATTCCTAACATTTATCATGTAAATTAATCTCAATCCAATGTCTAAAAGATTCTAAAAATATTAAATGGTACCTCCAGTGTTTATTCTTGAGAAAGTGGTTCTTCATTCAGGTCTATCTCAAACGGTGGTGCCTTATTTAGATCTACCACATATGAGCTATGTCGTGTTGGCTCCACATTCACGTCCGATAAATTCGATGCGTTTGCACAACTATGTCTGTGAGGAACATGATTTGGCATGTTAGTACGCTTAATCTTTGGACGCCCACGAGTACTCTTCTTCACTGAAGGTTCACCAATCAACATTTTTTAAGGATCCAGTATCCCCTTTAGTTTCCTTAGAAGACTAAATTTGCCATGATCCTGTTGACTGTTATATTTTACTTTGAGCCTTTGAATCTCGTGATCACAACTGAGGTCATTGTATTCCACAAATATAGCAGGCGTTAAATCAAGCTTCTTCCAAAAAGCATCAATAGATTCTAGTGGAACAGGTAAACCTATAATAAAATGAGACAAAATATCATTCATTTTAAAAAAATATATACATATATCAGTTTTACTTTTGTGGATTAAATTAAACATACCCGTACTGATATACGTCACTAGTTCATGAGCATAAGGTAATCCAAATGATGTCCGTAATTGGCAACCACAATTATCCTTAGTTAGCGCTAGTCCCTTTGAACGATGAAGCTCTTCTAGAATTTTTTCCATACCATCAAATGAAACAATTCCTTGCAACTATTGAAGTAGCGGTATGTTCAACTTTGGCTTGCGGATGATTTCGCACCTTTGAAGACTTTCTTTAATAGCAGACTCTTGTGTTATTATAATTTTTTTCAATAACAAGTATGAACTTGTCCAAATTAGATCCCCCCGACTCTAGATATTTTTTTAGTTTGGCGTGCTGACTTTCAACTCTATTTGTTGTTGAATTTCCAAATGTGGTATGTCTATCGGTCCACATAGACACGAATCTTTCAGCATACTTTTCCAGCCAAACACTTTGAAGATAACCAAAAACATCTAAAACATAAAAAAGATGAAAGTCAAACACATTAGTAATAATTAAATAGTATTATTTGTTAGCATATTTTTCAATGTTATGAATGATACCTGGATGCTTGGACAATATTTTCTGTAGATCCACATAATTTTGCATGTATGCAGTGTGTGTTGGAGACCGAACTAGATCTATCCATTTTGCATGGAAGCAACCCCAAGTCTTCTGTGAACTCTTCTGTGAACTGATACGCGGCCGACAATGCTTTGTTACATCATTGAATATATGCCATCTACAAAGTAAGTGATTACTTTGTGGAAAAACTTCTTCACATGCATTCATTAACGTCAGATCTCTATCGGTAACGATCATACGCGGACAAATCGATTCATTAATTGTCAATTTAAGACATTTCAGTGCCCACTTATAACTGACTGTCATTTCATTATGCATGAAAACAAAGGCTATACAAAATGTCTTGTTTGTTGGTGTGACACCAACTATCTCAAGAAAGGGAAAATTATACTTATTCGTTTTATATGTAGCATCTATCAACACCACATATGGAAATGCTTCCCACATCATCAAGGACGTCTGATGAATGAAAAATAAATCTTCTAACTGACCCGAAGTATCGTTCAAGCGATAATCAAAATCATATCCTTTTGTTTGTAAGATATGCATAAGATTCTGGATTGGGGTTCTGCCTTCTCGGTTAGACATCCGTAACTGATGACGTGCATTGTATATAGTTTTCAGCGATTTGGATTTTGTTCATTTATCATGGAAAAAATCTCACGCGGTTTCACATCCATACTTGTTAGTTGTTGTACCATACGAGATTCATTAGGGTTTAATCGCATTGCATGAGAATGACCCTCTAAATATTCTGATGGTTTATGATGTGCTCATCACAAACAACCCTTAATCTCCAAACATTTTGTAGCTTTACATACTTTCCTTTCAATTCAAAAAGGCAATTAATTTTTTTTGTTTCTGCATAACTACTTCTTGGTACTCCCCCACGATCACAACCAAGTACGACTGAAGAGGTGTATCCTGGAGGTCTTGCCCTTGACCTTTTAGTATCTATAAAAAAAACCTTGTGATCGTGCAATATTTTCTACCAATGCCATCAGTTCTTCACGAATTTTAAAAACCTTAAGAATAAAAAAATGCATATAAAAAAAGATAAAACGATCAATTATATAAATAATAGTAATAAGATGAGATATATACCTGCTCTGTATAAAAATTTGAATTACTGTCCATCTTTATTCCTTGACCGTCTGGATGAAAAAAAAAAGGGTATAACCAGTAGAAATAATAAAAATGATTTTAAAAATGTATAATCTGTAGATATACAATTTATTATTATTTAATAAAAATTTGAATTACTGTCCATCTTTATTCCTTGACCGTCTGGATGAAAAAAAAAGGTATAATCAGTAGAAATAATAATAAATGATTTCAAAAATGTATAATCTGTAACAACCTAATTTTGATCTAGTCATAAATTCAGTAATATTTTGAACCGATAATGTAATAATGTTGAATTATTTGAATTATAATTTAATTAATAATGAAATATTAATTAAATTATATAAATATTTAATTTATGAATTAATTATTAAAGAAAATTAAATAAAAGAGATATAATATACAAAAATAAAAGTGAGTTAGCTAGCAAATATAACTAGAAGACGTATATAAACGAGAATTATATTCACAAATCTGATTTGCACTCTCTCTCTCTAACTCTCTCTCTAAACTCTCTCTCTAGCTTTCTCTCTAACTTCTCTCTAGAAATTCTCCTAAACCGACCGTCCGATTATCAAGATATATATACCGTTAGGAAGATCTCGGCGAATACTACACGAATATACCAATTCCTGCGTGAATTCAGACGAATTGAGGTAAGATTTTTGTATTTTTACGTTTATATATATATACGGTATTCTCGAATCTATTAAATTTTATGATATTTGAAGCTATTTTTATCAAAATTAACTAGAATAAGTTTAAGATAATCAAACATAGGCTTAATATTGATTATATATGTGATTTATGCCTTAGAAATTCATGGTTTAGAGTTGCAAATATGATCAGATTCGAGAACATTATAATCAGATTCGAAAATGCATAAGATCAAACTCGAGAGATCTATGAACAGACTCGAATTGTATAGTTTCGAGTCTATGAATTCGAATCTGTTCTTTTTCCCCTAGACTCGAGAGTGGCTTCGATTCTATACGTATATTTCGAGTCTATGCATAGTTCGAACCTAATCCCCATGTGTGTGTGTCTCGAATCTATCCATTAGATTCGAAGGGGTCCCATTTCGAATCTGACCATCCATATATGAACTTAATTTGCTCGAATCTAGCTAGTTAAACTCGATGTGTGTATGTGTTTCGAATCTATTCTTTAGATTCGAATGAGCTTATTTCGAATCTATGTCATTTCGAATTTATGGTATCCGAATCTGCACCCCATTCGAATCTGATGCCTTTAATTCAAAATCTAAGATGATATATGAACTAACAAATTATCAGAATCAGATAAAATAAAGATTTTAACGACTAAAGAAAAGATGATAATGATATGATATTGATATGGTATATTATGATAATTCTGGACAGGTTCAGTGAAATTCTGAACATTTAGACAAAGATTTTAAAAGATTTAAAGCGGGTCAGAGACTTGATTTGACAGAGAACAGATTGATAAAATCCTGAGATAACTCAGGTGGCAGATTCATATATCTGTTTGACCAAGACCCAACACTGTGAGTTATAGATATTCAAATTGAACATGCAAAGATCCGTTTGAGATATATTGATGCTGTTATATTATTTGACATTCATTTATCAGCTGGATTGAGACCTGTGCACACCATGGATGGGTGTTGCCCAGTGAATCATGATAGCTATTTGCTTATCATTTCATATTGCATTTATTAGCGCTTCAGACTTTGCTTTATGATTCGTTGCTATCATGACTCCTAAGACTTATGCTTACTTCATTGATCAGACTTGATAAGATTTATTCAGCTTGACTAGCCCTTATGGTCTATTGTTCTAGACCCGGCTATTCCACCAGTTCTCACGAACTTGGTAATGACCTCCGATGTTCGGCCATGTTGACCTACTGGTAGCTAGCCCAGTATGTGGCTGATCCCCACGATATAAGCGTGAGTGTGGTTTGAACATCATCCGATCTTAAGATACTATATCTCAATCATGATGAGGGCTGTAGCGGCAGCCAAGACTTATCACGCTTAGAATTATGACTCCGCTTGACACGCATGTTAATATTGAAAATCTATAAACTCACTAAGCTTTGCTTACAGATGTTGCTTTAATATTTTACAGGAAAAAGCAAAGGAAAGTCACCTGCCGGACCTAGTTCTTAGGTCTTACACGATCAAGACAGAAGTATCATAGACCTCTACTCAACGATCTCATTTTGGTACTAATTGGATGATGATATTATGGTGATCTGGGTAGATTTATTTTGATAATATGATGACATGAATTAGATTAGACTTGTGCCCTTTATAAGTTTAATTTGAAAACCGTAACTGTATTAAACATAAATCTTAATAGCATGTACTGTAATTTTTAATTTCCGCAATTAATTACTCTATCTTAGTTATGGTTGATATCGTATTGCATGACATGGGACCTAGACTGGTGAGAACTGCCCCGTAAGGGGTGTTCTTCACAGGATGGTATCAGAGCACATAGTTTGAGTGAATCAAGTATTACGTGAGTATACTTGATCTCAAACTGAAGCAATACATATGTATCAATCATTTAGGTGGTTTGAACTGAGATAGGATGTACAGACTATTAGGATGGGAAAAAGGGTACATAGATCTAAGTCTATAAACTGATAGTTAAATGCTTGTAATTTTCAGTAGAAGATGTCAGGATCAGGATCAGGTGATATTCCCAACAATATGACCCAACAACAAATGTTTGAAATGATGCAACAATTTCTAGCCCAACACTCAGAACAACAAAACAAAGATTATGCAAGAACAGTTTCGTGCCAGAGATGAGGCCGAAGCTAAAAGACGTGAAGAAAAGAAAAATAAGAGAAAAGAAAAGCAAGTCCAGACCAATGAATCTGATTCTGATAATTCAAATCCAGAAACCCAAATAGCTCAGCCAAAAGGCTGCAAATTTAAAGATTTTAAAGCGAGCGGTGCCCTGAACTTCGAGGGTACTGTGGATCCGATCCAGGCGATGGATTGGATTAGTCATACTGAAGAAATCTTCAGGATTTCTGATTGCCTAGATTCGAAGAAAGTAAGCTATGCGTCTGCACTATTTGTGGGAGCTGCTCGTGCCTGGTGGAAAACCCAGCGAAGTATCTATGGAGAGGAGGTGATTCAGACTTTAGAATGGGAGCAGTTTCTAGACATGTTCAACGCGAAATACTGCCCAGTTGACCAGCAAGATAAGATGGAAGTCCAATTAATGCAACTGACTCAGGGAACGAAGACTGTAGATGAATATGAACACGAATTTTCAAGATTATGTGGCTACTCTTCTTACCAAGTAGCAACAGAGGAAAGGAAAATGAATAGGTTCCGAGTAGGACTCAATCCTAGATACAGACATCCGATGAGCGCGATTAAATACAAGAGTTATCTAGAAATGGTAGAAGCAGCTAGACAGATTGAACGAGGGTACTTAGAGTACGGCGATCAGCTCTACGCTCCGTCTACTAATCCGATGAATCCGTCTCCTCCAAAGAAACAGCGGTTTGGCAGATTTTTCAAGCCAAATAAGTCGCAATCTCAGCAAACCCATCACTACAGTTCACAGCCGAAAGCGCAAGCCTACTCACTGACAAACGAGCCACGATTCTGCAAGAGATGCAGAAAATCACATATGGGGTTATGTAATCCAGAAGACGTTACTTGCTTCGCGTGCAACATGATCGGTCACAGCAGTGATGAATGTCCACAGCAGGGACGTGGATGTGCAAAGTGCGGGAAACGAGGACACTTCATGTATCAGTGTCGTAGCGGACCACGTTATCAGCCACAGTCATCAGCTGGAGGGTCGACAGTTAAAAGTTCTGCTGCAACGCCAACCGCACGGACTCGAGCCTTCCAAATAACGGCTGAAGAGGCGAGAGAAACACCTGACGTAGTCACCGGTACGTTTCTGTTAAATACGATACCTGCTCGTGTATTATTTGATTCTGGCGCTAGTCGTTCCTTCATATCGACTTCTTTTGCATCGAGATTATCTAAGTTCCCATCGAAGCTTCCTGTTATACTTGACATTGAGACAGCCAGTAACAGCTATGTTATGGCTGATTCTGTTTATCGAAACTGCACACTACTAGTCGATAATATTGTATTCAATCTCGACCTCATCCCGATACCGTTGAAAGAGTTCGATGTCATCATCGGCATGGACTGGCTAATGAACAATGAGGCTACAATTATCTGCAATCGGCGAATCATTAGAATCAAATCTTCAGACGGCCGAGTATTAGAGATCAAGGGCGAGAAGCGGAAAGGTGCACACTGCTTCATATCTGTTGAAAAAGCGCATAAGTACTTATCTAAGATCATGAATCCTACGTATGCTATGTCTCATCTGAATCTATCTCTGAAGCCCAAAAGAAATCATTATCTGATATTCCTATCGTCTGTGAGTTCCCAGACGTATTTCCCGACGATATTTCAGGAGTGCCACCGGAACGACAAGTCGAGTTCAGTATTGACTTGGTTCCTGGTGCGGCTCCCATTGCCAAAGCTCCCTACAGACTTGCACCTGCAGAAATGCAGGAAATGTCAAAGCAGTTGCAAGAGCTGTTAGAGAAGGGGTTTATCCGACCGAGTTCTTCTCCGTGGGGTGCACCAGTACTATTTGTTAAAAAGAAAGACGGAACTTTCCGTATGTGCATCGACTACCGCGAGTTGAACAAGGTTACAATAAAGAATAAGTATCCTCTGCCCAGAATCGATGATCTGTTTGATCAGTTACAAGGAGCCAGTTACTTTTCAAAAATAGATCTCCGTTCTGGGTATCATCAGTTAAAAGTCAGAGAAGAAGATATTCCAAAGACAGCCTTCCGTACAAGATACGGTCATTACGAATTTCTCGTGATGCCGTTTGGATTAACGAATGCACCAGCGGCGTTCATGGATCTCATGAATCGCGTGTGCAGACCAATGTTGGATAAATCAGTTATCGTGTTCATAGACGATATTCTGATTTACTCCAAAACGGAGGCTGATCATTCTATTCATCTACGACAATTGCTAGAGTTATTAAGAAAAGAAAGACTCTATGCAAAGTTTTCTAAGTGCGAATTCTGGCTCAGACAGGTATAATATCTATTATATAAGTCTTGAGCTGTTTCCTTAACTATTCTATGATTCACCTCAGAATTTGAAATTCTATCTTAATTCTTATAGATCCAGTTCCTTGGCCATGTTGTTTCTGGCGAAGGAATTTCCGTTGATCCTTCAAAAGTCGAGGCTGTTCAGAAGTGGCAAACACCTCGCAATGCCTCAGAGATAAGAAGTTTCCTTGGATTGGCCGGTTATTATCGGCGATTCATAAAGGACTTCTCAAAGATTGCTGTGCCGCTCACAATGTTAACACGAAAGAATACTCCTTTCGTTTGGACTGATAAACAGCAAGAGGCATTTGACATTTTGAAGCAAAAGCTTATTCAAGCGCCGATTCTAGCCTTGCCAGAAGGTAATGACGATTTCGTTGTCTATAGCGATGCCTCTGGTACTGGCTTAGGATGTGTTCTGATGCAAAGGGGAAAGGTAATTGCCTACGCTTCAAGGCAATTAAAGGATTACGAGAAAAGTGCACCAACTCATGATCTTGAGTTGGCTGCCGTCACCTTTGCTCTAAAAATCTGGCGGCATTATCTTTATGGGACTCGGTGTCAGCTCTACACCGATCATAAGAGTCTCAAATACCTTTTTACTCAGAAAGATCTGAACATGAAACAGCGTCGATCCTTGGAGCTTATCAAGGATTATGACTGCGAGATCTTATATCATCCCGGCAAAGCAAATGTTGTCGCGGATGCGTTGAGTAGAAAAGTGTATCCTGAAAAGTGCTGTTATGCCCTAACTCCAGTTATATTCTCTTCTGATCTTATTGAAGATATTCGAGCTGCTCAAACTGAAGCGCTGAAAGAAGAGAACATAGATTCTGAAAATCTAAAAGGGCAATTACAATTTCTAACTCTGAACCATTTGGGACTTCACTGTCTCAAGGGAAACCGAATCTGGGTTCCTAAATATGGTTCTATTCGTAGCACCCTTCTGTCCGAAGCTCATCAGTCCAAGTTATCTATTCATCCTGGCAGCTCAAAGATGTATTCTGATCTGAAAGCTGATTACTGGTGGCCAGGAATGAAGAAGGACATTGGAAAATGTGTTGAAAGCTGCAGAATATGTCAGATGGTTAAGGCAGAACATCAGAAGCCCTTCGGGGATATGCAACCACTGCCAGTTCCTGAATGGAAGTGGGAGCATATAACAATGGACTTCATTACGAAGTTGCCTAAGACCAAAAGACAGCACGACTCCATCTGGGTAGTCGTGGATCGATTAACGAAATCAGCACATTTTATTCCGATGAAAGAAACTTATTCTCTCGATAGATTGGCGCAGCTGTACATCACTGAAATAATTTCTCGTCACGGTGTGCCAAAGTCTATCGTTTCAGATCGTGATAGTCGCTTCACATCCAGATTCTGGCAAGCATTACAAGAAGGGATGGGTACTCGGATTTCTATGAGTACTGCTTATCATCCAAATGCAGATGGCCAAAGTGAGCGTACTATCCTAACTCTCGAAGATATGCTTCGTGCCTGCATTCTTGATCTAGGTGGTAACTGGGATGACCACTTGCCGTTGGTCGAATTCTCATATAACAACAGTTATCATTCAACAATCAAGATGGCTCCTTTTGAAGCTTTATACGGAAGAAAATGCAGAACTCCTACCTGTTGGCGTGAAACAGGCGAATCGCCAATAGCAGGACCTGCACTTCTACAGTTGACTCACGAAAAGATTCAACTGGTTAGAAGAAATATTCTTGAAGCTCAGAGCAGGCAGAAGTCATATTATGATAACCGGCATAGATCAATAAGTTTTGCGGTTAACGATTGGGTGATGTTGAAAGTATCCCCAATGAAGAATGTGGTGAGATTCATAAAGAGAAACAAGCTAGCTCCAAGATTTATCGGTCCGTTCAAGATTGTGGAAAAGATTGGAAATCAATCTTATCGTCTTGAACTACCGGCTGACTTAGCGGGAATACATCCTGTATTTCATGTCAGTCATCTGAGAAAGAGTTTAGCTGATGAAAGGGAAGTTCAGATACCACGTGTTAACTTGCAGATTGATGAGAAGCTTCGCGTAGTTGAAGAACCAGAACGTATTCTGGACTCGAAGACCAAAAAGCTTCGGAATAAAGAGATACAGATGGTGCTCGTCCAGTGGAAACACCACAAAGGTTCGCATCAGTCTTGGGAATCGAGAGATGTTATGAAAGCTACATATCCCGGTCTGTTCGAATCTAGCTAACTTCGGGGACGAAGTTTGTGCGTGGTGGAGCCCATTCTGTAACAACCTAATTTTGATCTAGTCATAAATTCAGTAATATTTTGAACCGATAATGTAATAATGTTGAATTATTTGAATTATAATTTAATTAATAATGAAATATTAATTAAATTATATAAATATTTAATTTATGAATTAATTATTAAAGAAAATTAAATAAAAGAGATATAATATACAAAAATAAAAGTGAGTTAGCTAGCAAATATAACTAGAAGACGTATATAAACGAGAATTATATTCACAAATCTGATTTGCACTCTCTCTCTCTAACTCTCTCTCTAAACTCTCTCTCTAGCTTTCTCTCTAACTTCTCTCTAGAAATTCTCCTAAACCGACCGTCCGATTATCAAGATATATATACCGTTAGGAAGATCTCGGCGAATACTACACGAATATACCAATTCCTGCGTGAATTCAGACGAATTGAGGTAAGATTTTTGTATTTTTACGTTTTATATATATACGGTATTCTCGAATCTATTAAATTTTATGATATTTGAAGCTATTTTTATCAAAATTAACTAGAATAAGTTTAAGATAATCAAACATAGGCTTAATATTGATTATATATGTGATTTATGCCTTAGAAATTCATGGTTTAGAGTTGCAAATATGATCAGATTCGAGAACATTATAATCAGATTCGAAAATGCATAAGATCAAACTCGAGAGATCTATGAACAGACTCGAATTGTATAGTTTCAAGTCTATGAATTCGAATCTGTTCTTTTTCCCCTAGACTCGAGAGTGGCTTCGATTCTATACGTATATTTCGAGTCTATGCATAGTTCGAACCTAATCCCCATGTGTGTGTGTCTCGAATCTATCCATTAGATTCGAAGGGGTCCCATTTCGAATCTGACCATCCATATATGAACTTAATTTGCTCGAATCTAGCTAGTTAAACTCGAAGTGTGTATGTGTTTCGAATCTATTCTTTAGATTCGAATGAGCTTATTTCGAATCTATGTCATTTCGAATTTATGGTATCCGAATCTGCACCCCATTCGAATCTGATGCCTTTAATTCAAAATCTAAGATGATATATGAACTAACAAATTATCAGAATCAGATAAAATAAAGATTTTAACGACTAAAGAAAAGATGATAATGATATGATATTGATATGGTATATTATGATAATTCTGGACAGGTTCAGTGAAATTCTGAACATTTAGACAAAGATTTTAAAAGATTTAAAGCGGGTCAGAGACTTGATTTGACAGAGAACAGATTGATAAAATCCTGAGATAACTCAGGTGGCAGATTCATATATCTGTTTGACCAAGACCCAACACTGTGAGTTATAGATATTCAAATTGAACATGCAAAGATCCGTTTGAGATATATTGATGCTGTTACATTATTTGACATTCATTTATCAGCTGGATTGAGACCTGTGCACACCATGGATGGGTGTTGCCCAGTGAATCATGATAGCTATTTGCTTATCATTTCATATTGCATTTATTAGCGCTTCAGACTTTGCTTTATGATTCGTTGCTATCATGACTCCTAAGACTTATGCTTACTTCATTGATCAGACTTGATAAGATTTATTCAGCTTGACTAGCCTTTATGGTCTATTGTTCTAGACCCGGCTATTCCACCAGTTCTCACGAACTTGGTAATGACCTCCGATGTTCGGCCATGTTGACCTACTGGTAGCTAGCCCAGTATGTGGCTGATCCCCACGATATAAGCGTGAGTGTGGTTTGAACATCATCCGATCTTAAGATACTATATCTCAATCATGATGAGGGCTGTAGCGGCAGCCAAGACTTATCACGCTTAGAATTATGACTCCGCTTGACACGCATGTTAATATTGAAAATCTATAAACTCACTAAGCTTTGCTTACAGATGTTGCTTTAATATTTTACAGGAAAAAGCAAAGGAAAGTCACCTGCCGGACCTAGTTCTTAGGTCTTACACGATCAAGACAGAAGTATCATAGACCTCTACTCAACGATCTCATTTTGGTACTAATTGGATGATGATATTATGGTGATCTGGGTAGATTTATTTTGATAATATGATGACATGAATTAGATTAGACTTGTGCCCTTTATAAGTTTAATTTGAAAACCGTAACTGTATTAAACATAAATCTTAATAGCATGTACTGTAATTTTTAATTTCCGCAATTAATTACTCTATCTTAGTTATGGTTGATATCGTATTGCATGACATGGGACCTAGACTGGTGAGAACTGCCCCGTAAGGGGTGTTCTTCACATAATCTGTAGAAATACAATTTATTATTATTTAATATGTATAAACATTAATAAATAATTAATTGTACCTACTATTTAACATTATCTAATAAATGATGTTTATATAATTATATAAATTATAAGATGAACCTTCATATAAAAAAAAGTAGAATAAAAATTGTCATGTCTTTTTGATAAATCATATTTTTATTTTAATGTAATTTAGAAATATTTTTTATAATGTTAAAAAAATAGCTATTGTTCATATTATATATATTTAAAAGATATATACATAATACTTTGGACAAATAACTATATTCTTCTTTTAATTTTTTATAATATTTAATGTTAGTATATATATTAATTCAAAACGTTATATCATTAGTATACATTATTGTCTTAATATATATAATTAAATTATAATTCTGAAATTTAAAAATATATTTAAAATAAAAATAAAAATAAAAATAAAAATATAATATTATGAATCTGAATTTCAAATTAAAAGGAGACTTTTGGTTTGCCAACAAGTTGATTAGGGTTTCTTGGTTTCTCATTTTCTCACATTCTCTCTATCACTCACTCTCTCTCTCTCTCTTCAGATCCGGTCAGCACCCCTCTTTGGCGCCGGCGCCGGCACCACCTCTCTCGCTCTCTGCCACACCACCGCCACCGCCACTCTCTCTCGATCTCTGTCACAACCACCGCCACCGCCGCTCTCTCTCTCTCTCGCTCTCAGCCACCGCCACCGCCACTCTCTCCCCTCTCTGTCACAGACACTGCCACTATCGCGCTTTCTCTCGCTCTCTGTCACAGCCACCGCCTCTCTCTGTCTCTCTCTATAACGTTCTCGAGGTGGAGACCACGCCTCCGCCACCGCCTCATCGGCCGACGGCGCTTCGTATTTATGGGTAAGTCTAAAAACCAAATAACCTTCTTTGTTTTGTTTTTTATTCTTCTTCGTTGTCTGGGTAAGTTTTAAAAAATGGTAGCAAGAACAAGAAACCTAGCTAGATCTTGTGTGTGTAAAATCGTAAATCTCTAGTCAAAGCCGAAAATTCATCTCTTTCTTTATATATACATACATACATGTAAAATCTTTAATCTTTGGTGAGAGAATCACTTTTTGGTAGGGGGATTTATTTATACCAAAAAAAGTTTGAATTTAAATATAAAAATTTTGTATTTGATTTCTATAAAGTGGTGTTTGATTTTGATACCTCCAATTTACTATTAGGTCGTCACAGGAATTTTTGTGGTCGTCGCCGGAATTATAGTCGGAGTCGCCGAAATTTCAGTCTGGAGAGTGGCCAAAGTTTATTGAAAATTTACTGTAAAACTTCTAAGGATATTTGACTGTTGTTTAGTTAATGAAATTATAATTTATGGGTTGTAATATTTCAGATATTTGACTGTTGTTTAGATAATAAAAGTATAATTTATGGGTTGTAATAATTTCTTATGGGGACTATAATTTCTCTTTTTGACTTACTTTATTCAGTTTTTGTCTTGAAAAGAGACGGATTTTTACATTGAAAAGGTACACATTTACTATGTCAAAATATAGACATGGTGTATTGAGAAAATAGACGTGGTGCAGGAAGAAAAACCCTTTCTTTTGGGTTAGTCTATTTACACCCATGTTTGATCTATTTCTACCCCATATAATTATAATGTAATTATTATGTACTAATTATATATATTTTTACCCCATAATGATTAGGTTTACACCCCATTATTTGTCAGTTTCTACCCTATATAAATATTATGTAATTATCATATAACTTTTTACCCCATAAATATTATATAATGATGAAATACATACTTTCTACCCCATCTTTTTTGTTTTCTTATAAAGTTTTATATTTATTTTATGTACACAATCAAAAGAACAAATAGATAACTGCGAAAAATCAAATAGATTCATACTTAACCATTTAACTCGAAAAACGATTTTATAGAACTATGACGTCTAATCACATGATCAAATAATTCGAAACGCGACATATACATAGTTTGCCATACAGATGCAGATGGGCTTTGTGGGCCATCCAATATGCTGTGACGTGAGGCATTGGGTATCTCCTTGTAGAAACACCGACACAAAATGGTTGTCATGTACATTTGCCACTGTAATGGCTCGGTGCTGTTGAGACTCTTGAGGGCCAGGAAAAGAAGTAAAAGATTGTGTGTGGCTTAAAGAATGAACAATCACACCAAACTTGTTGGCAATTAGATACTTGTCAAAGGCATAACCATCCAATGTTGTGAAGGAGCGCCTGATTCTGAAAAACGCAATGACTCATGTACCTCATTAAACCCAATAGTAAAAACATTGTAGTATGGATGACTCTTCACCGTACCCTAAACAAACAGCTACCGCTCGAAATCCACAATTTCCATCACCAATTACGTCTTGTATACCCGTGATGTATGGATGCAATACATTTGGAATACATTTCATTATAGATGAACTATGGCTCTCAGGTACATCCTCTAAGTCTATCGAATAACTGTGTCTCTTAGGTTCACTATTCAAATCTAACCACGGTCTCCTTGGTGTGGTTGAGTAGCTGCATCTACGAGGAGCTTCATTTGTAGAATTGACATTCTTTTTTTGTTGTTTCTTCAAGCTTGGGCATCCATGGGTGTTTTAGGTTCTTCAACAGTAGTTGTATCCGGTTTGAAAATCTCTTTTAGTTTTCTTAAAAAACTTTTTTTCCCGATTGGTGGTTGCTTGTTGAAGATTTCTTTAAATTCCCTTATCTCATCATCACAACAAATATCATCATATTCTACAGTATTTTTGCGGTAAAAGATCAAGCTTCCTCCAAAAGATATCTATTGAATCTAATGGTATACACTCACCTGTATTGACTATTGAGTAATTTTATTTGTAGTATTTAAAAAATAACTTATACGTTGTAGTTGAGTATACTAACCTGAATTCGAATAAACAGAAAGCATGCAAGCACATGGTAATCCACAACTGTTACGAAGTTGGCAACCACAATTCGAGGAGTCTAACTCTAAACCTTGAAGCTATCCTAATTTTATATCCAAAGCTTCGTTTGAAACAAAACTGTGTAGTAATCTGAAACACAACAAATAAAGAAATAAATAAGTGCATAATAATAATTTAAAAAATATAGTTAATAATATGAAATACCTGAAACACAACAATTTGTGCTGATTATAAAGGAAAATTCTGCTTTTTCGAAGCTCTCATTGATTGATGTTAGTTGAGACTGCACGATTTCACTAATCGTATTCACAAATATATCGAGATTCAAATTTGATGAGTCCAAGTATTTCTTTTAACTTGACATGTTGACTCTCAACTCTATTGGTTGTGTGGTTTCCGAAGTTAAGAGAGTGATCAACCCACAGAGACACAAACATTTCTCTGTATTTCTTTAACCAATTCTGCTCTACATACTTCAAAACTCCTGAAAAATAAATCAAATAAACAAATAAGTTCATAAATAATAATATAAATGTTATGATTTAGAAATATAAATAATAAGAACAAATACTTGGATATTTTACCAACATTGACTGAAGTCGTTTGTAGTTTTCCAAGTATGCTATCCATGTTGGAGTAGGGGTGAGCGACGGGTACCATTTCCCGAACCCGAACCGGTACCGAACCGGTACCGGTACCGACCGGTACCGAATTAATATATTCGGTTTTTAAATTAGCTAAAAATCGGTATTCGGTACTTTCGGTTCGGTATTCGGTTCTTAGATTAGCTAAAATTCGGTATTCGGAACCGAACCGGTACCATATAAAATTATACGGTTCGGTATTCGGTTCTTCCAAAACTAATAGTTCGGTTTCGGTATTTTCGGGATCGGTACCGGTTCGGTTCGGTACGGTACCGAGCTCACCCCTATGTTGGAGACTCTACTAGTAATTTCCACAATGCCTTAAAAGTGTCCCAATCGTATTGTGATTTGATGTTGGTTTACAATGCTTCACAATGTTTTACTCAATGTGCCATCTACAAAGTAGTCGGGTAGCATTGGGAAACACTTGTTCGCATGCATTCATGAGTGCCAACTCTCTATTTGTGATTATAACATGTGGGTGCACACACTCCTCGAGCGTTAAACAGTTTAACGCCCAAGTATAATTGGCCTCCTTTCTTCTATGCATAAAGACAAAGGCTATTGAGAATGTCTTTTGGGTTTGACGTTACGCCGACAGTTTCAACAAACGGCTTGTTATATTTGTTCGTTTTGTACGTGATGCTATTAGCAACACGTGTGGAAATGCACGCCATATTTTCCACGATGTTGGGTGCACAAAAAATAGATTTTCTAGCTCATTTGAATCACCTGTCGTGAACTCAAAGACATAATCATTAGCATGCAATTGAGACATTAAAACATGCATTGGAGTTCTTCGTGCTTGCTCGGCCATGCGAATCTTATGTTGTGTATTGTATATCGTTTTAAGCGTCGACACATTGTTTTTATTGACAGGATATCACTGTAACACCCGCTAATTTTGAGGTAATTAATTTAATTTTAGTCGTTTAATGTAAATATTAATTCGAGTAAATATGGTTTAAATCATCATCATATCCTTGATTTTTATATATATATAAGAAACTATTAATTGTATGAATCAATATAGTGTAAAAAAATTAAAATAAATAAATAAATATATGCATGCATGCATGGATACATCAAAAGCATAACCATCATCATCATCCAACAATCTGCATAAATTCCTACATACATGAAAACCCTAATAACATTTTATCACTCTCAAAAACACACACACATACTGAAAATATTGAAGAATTGGCGCTGGATTTCAAGGGTGGAGCAACAAGTTCATCACATCCATCACCATCATTAATCTTGAGGTAAACAATAAATTTACAGCCCAAAATTTTATTCCCGTATTTAGTTTTGATGGATAATGGAACACATAGAAAGGAGTCTAGATATTATATATAAATCGAAAATGAACAACCTATAGTTTCTGGATTCATCATCTTCATTGGGGTTTAGAAGAAAAACGTGAAAACCCCATTAGTAAGTTCATGGAAGGTTTCAATGCTTTTATATTTTTAATGCAAAATAAATAAATAAATAAATAAATAAATAAATAAAATCAGTAGAAATAGGAGTAGAAATAAGCGTTGTGTGTGTGTGTGTGAGTGGCGTGAGCGACCGGCGCCGGAGTCGCGTAGGCCGGCGGTCGGCGGCGGCGCCACAATAATCATCATTTACAATACCCCCAGGATTAATCACCAACATACAATTATATAATGATCTGATAACTTAATTAAAGTGCGGAAGCATAAAATACAAAATAAAATAATACAAATTTGTGTCCAACACCCTACGGTGCTACATAGGTTACACGTCTAAGTCTACAAACTCAAAAGTATTACATCATCCCCAAATTTATTACAACAGTAATTCCATAAACCAAATACCAAGATAAACAGTAGAAATCTTCAAATACTTCAACAAACGTCCTAGCTAGATGGTCCCGCAGCGGATTTTCCTTTTCCCGTAAAAATGCAACAACTGAAGGGGTAAGCGAATTGCTTAGTGAATACCATAAGATTTTACACATTCCACAAATCTTTATGATGCCACCCAGAGTAACCACAGTAACACATACCGTATACTCCACACGTACTCAAAGTACGCAAACATGAGCCGCAGCTCCTTCGAGCTGACACTCGGCATAAGAAAACCAACCATCTGAGGCAGACATTACATCGGGGATGACTTACTGTCTATCCTGACCACAGAGGTGTCAAACTCTTGGTCATATAGCACAGTAACATCAGAGTTCAGATGCGACCACACAGGTCCATCAAGAGGATGCACAACAAATGAACGGACATGCAACAACTATGAATGTGCATCAACATATACGCAAGTTAGTAGAGTGCCAAACGAATATGAAACAACATGCCTCAGCAGGCAAAGCAAACATAAAGCAGATGCAGCAATGTTAAAATCAAAGGTACTCACAGTGGGTGCGTTAGTTAACTTCAATTTATCTTATTTCTCTTCGGGCTTTCAACCGGATCCACAAAGTACCCGACTGTGGGTTAAACAACACCACAAGGGATCTGTTTCATTTCCATATGTAAAACACATCATCATTATATGCTCTTTAACCAATTACCATCAATTTGTACAAATAAAAGTGTTACAACAGTCGGAACCGTCATCCGAAAACTCACATTTTAAATCTCATCATTTAGTGTGTTATCGATCCCAAATAACCCTTCATTATATACCTTAATATGGTACAAAAGATATCCCAAAAGTGTGATTAATTGACCATCAATTCGGGTCCTTTTAAACCCATCCGGATTACCCAAGAAATGCTAAGAACTCGCCGAGTAGGCTCAGGGAACTCGCCGAGTTCCTGTCCGAATTCCGGACCCTTAACTGAATTCGGACCCATCCGGATTGGGTTGACCCATCCGAATTCGGGTCCATCCGAGTTCGGTTCTTTATATGATTTCGGTCCTATCCAATTTCGGGTCTCATCCGAATTCGGGTTCCAACCGAATTCAGATCCAACACTTATGAATTTTTGAAGATTTGTTCATATGTTCTTGAGAACTCGCCGAGTTCACATGCAGGTTTGCAGGTCGCAGCTACGGGTTTTGCACTAAAATTTCTAAAAACTCAATTCTAGCAACATGTAATCCTTAATAATGTTATACTAACATATATTGAGTGTTTCTACATAATTTTCCATATCATTTACATCCAATTTCGTCCAGATTAGACCAAAAATGAGTAAAAACTTCAAGAACACCAAACTTCATAAAAAGTCAGATTTCTTACTGATTAGGACGAATTAACCGACGATTCTTGTTTTATAGACTTCAGAAATCTCCCAAGAATGATTTTCAACTATTAAAACATACATGCAATCAACATTTAATCAGATTAAAATCCGAATTTTGTATCTTTATTCTTCAAAATAAAAACCTCCAACTTGAAATTATAATTTCTTACCTTAATTCCTTTGATTCCTTGTAAATTTCCAGATGTAATCCACAAATTTCTTACCACAAATTCGAATTTCAGTAGAATCTAGAGAGAGATTGAGAGAATTCTAGGAGTTCAAATGGTGAAAATGAACCAAGATACAGACCAAGAGTCTTTTTATTTCTCAAGTATCGGCTATTGGCACATTTAGCCCCTCAACTTATCCGATTCCATTAAATACTGATTTTCATCATAAGTTTCATCGTCACTAACTTTTAAAACAATTATACTTAATAACTAAAATTTAAAATTCTCAAATTTCTTAAAACAACAACCAACTTCCAAATATCCAGATACATAAACATTTTTAATAATTTAACTTAATACAAAAATTCATCTAATTATCCCAATTACAATATGGGCTCCACCACGCTCAACTTCGTCCTCGAAGTTACTCGGATTCGAACAGTTTCAGATACTTATTCAACATCTCTGCCTATGTCTCCCAATTGTGATTCGCTCCTTTGTGATGCTTCCAACGTACAAGCACCATCTCTATCTCTTTGCTCCTCAACTTCTTTACCTTAGTATCTAACACACACTCCGGCTCTTCAACATACCGGAGCCTTTCATCAATCTGCAGCTCAGTGTGATCGGCCCAATCCTCGTTCCCGGTAGTGAATGACTTCCTGAGATTTCCCACATGGAACACCGGATGTATGTCCGACATCTCTTCAGGCAACTCTAAGCGATAAGACTGATTTTCTATTTTCTCGGTAATCCTGAATGGCCCAACAAATCTTGGAGCTAACTTACCTCTCTTCACGAAACGAGTAACACCTCTCATAGGTGACACCTTCAAATAAACCCAATCATTCACATCAAAATTGATTGGTTTGTGCCTCCTGTCGTAATAACTCTTCTGACGATCCTGGGCCGCTTTCATATTCTGTCGCACCAACTGAATCTTCTCATTTGTTTCTTGTAGTAATGACGGCCCAGCAATCGGCGTCTCTCCGGTTTCTCTCCAACATGTAGGAGTCCTACACCTTCTCCCATATAGGGCTTCAAACGGTGCCTTCTTTATAGTTGCATGGTAACTGTTATTATACGAGAATTCTATCAGCGGCAAATGATCGTCCCAATTGCCACCGAGATCCAACACACATGATCTCATCATATCCTCCAAGGTAAGGATGGTCCGTTCACTCTGACCATCGGTTTGTGGACGATAAGCTGTACTCATTGCTATTCTCGTTCCCAACCCTTCTTGTAATGCTGACCAAAAGTTTGAAGTAAATCGGCTATCCCGATCTGACACTATAGACTTCGGTACTACATGTCTAGAAAGAATTTCATCCAAGTAAATCTGAGCTAGCTTCTCCAATGAATAGTTTTCCCGAATCGGTATAAAGTGTGCCGATTTAGTTAACCTATGAACTATCACCCAAACAGCATCGTGCTGACGCTTAGTCTTCGGCAACTTCGTGACAAAATCCATTGTTATGTGTTCCCACATCCATTCCGGAATGGGAAGCGGTTGCAGACTGCCATATAGTTGCTAGTGTTCGGCTTTCACAAGCCGGCAAGTCCTGCATCTCTCCACGTACTGGCCTATATCTTTCTTCAATCTGGGCCACCAAAAGTCTGCTTTCAGCTCATTATACATCTTTGTACTCCCAGGACGTACAGAAAATTTTGATTGATGCGCTTCTTCGATAATTACCTTTCTCATGCCCCCAAACTTTGGCACCCAAATCCTTTCGTACATACCTTTCAATCCAGATTCGCTCGTTTCCATATTCTTAATATGTGCCCTTATATCCTCAGCACCAACATTCTCGTCTTTCAAGGCTTCCTCCTGAGCAGCCTTAACATCATTTATAATCGTAGATGTTAACATAGTAGATGTCATCATGTAGCAGCAATCCTTAGCATAAGCTTTGCGACTCAAAGCATCGGCTACCACGTTAGCCTTTCCGGGATGATAAAGGATCTCACAGTCGTAATCCTTTATTAGCTCCATCGAACGTCTCTGCCTCATATTAAGCTCTTTCTGGCTGAAGATATACTTCAAACTCTTATGGTCCGTGTATAACTGACACTTAGTTTCATAGAGATAGTGTCTCCACAGTTTCAGTGCAAATGTGACAGCTGTCAATTCAAGATCATGAGTTGAGTAATTCTTTTCATGCTGCTTAAGTTGTCTCGAGGCATACGCAATTACTTTTCCTCGCTGCATCAGTACAGCACCTAACCCCAACCTCGAAGCATCTGTGTACACCACGAAATCCTCATTGCCCTCCGGTAGAGTAAGTATCGGTGCTTCGCTTAATGTCTTCTTAATATATCGAATGCCTCTTGTTGCACGGTTTCCCAAACAAAAGGTGCATTATTCTTTGTTAATACAGTCAAAGGAACTGCAATCTTGGAAAAATCCTTGATAAACCTCCTATAATAGCCCGCCAGCCCAAGAAAACTTCTAACTTCCGTAGCTGAACGAGGCGGCTCCCAATTCTTTATGGCTTCAACTTTAGCTGGATCAACTGAAATCTCAGCTCCAGAAATCACATGTCCAAGAAACTGAATTTGTTGCAGCCAAAACTCACATTTTGAGAATTTGGCATACAACTTCTCTTTTCTCAGCAATTCTAACAGTTCCCTTAGATGTTCAGCATGCTCAGCTTCAGTCTTGGAATACACCAATATGTCATCAATAAACACAATTACCGATTTATCCAACATCGGTCTACATACTCTATTCATTAAATCCATAAATACAGCCGCGGCGTTGGTTAACCCAAAAGGCATCACCAGAAACTCGTAATGTCCATACCGAGTTCTGAATGCTGTCTTTGACACATCTTCCTCTCGTACATTCAGTTGGTGGTATCCCAATCTCAAATCAAGTTTAGAAAATACACTTGCCCCATGTAATTGATCAAACAAGTCATCTATCCTCGGCCACGGATACTTGTTCTTAATTGTCAACTTATTCAGCTCCCGGTAATCGATGCACATCCTCATCGTGCCATCTTTCTTCTTAACAAATAATACCGGAGCTCCCCACGGCGATGAACTCGGTCGAATGAAACCCTTATCCAACAACTCCTGGAGTTGTGTCATCATCTCTTTCATCTCAGTAGGAGCAAGGCGATACAGAGAACGAGCTACCGGTGCAACTCCAGGGATCAGATCAATTCAGAACTCCACTTGTCTCTCAGGCGGCACGCCAGATAAGTCTTCCGGAAACACATCCGGGAATTGTGAAACCACAGGCACATCGGCCACAGTCTTTTTCTCTGCCTTAGCATCAATAGCATAAGCTAGGTAAGCGTCACATCCCTTTGCAACAAGCTTTCGGGCTTTTGCAATGGTTAACAAACACAGATCCCCACTTCTCCTATCCACGTATATACAGATCTCACGCCCCTCCGGAGTAGTTATCTTTATCATCCGCTTCTTACAAACTATGTGAGCTTCATTCTCAATTAACCAGTCCATCCCGACAATCACGTCAAATTCACTATACTCGATCGGAATCAGGTCCAAATTGAAGACTACATCTTCAATTACTAACGTGCAGTTACGGTATACGTGGTCTACCTTGACTAGAGTGTTACTAGCAGTTTCTATGTCAAGTATGGCAGATAATTTAGACAAAGGAATGGCAAGTTGTAGTGCAAACATAGTAGATACAAACGAGCGGTTGACACCAGAATCAAATAATACTCTTGCAGGCAAGGAGTTAACTATGAACGTACCCGTAACCACCTCAGGGTTTTCCCTAGCTTCCTCCGCGGTTATCTGAAAAGCGCGAGCCGGTGCCCTTTGTGGCTGATTCCAGCGGTTGACTGAACCACCACTTGATCCCCCAGATGATCGAGTTGAAGACGGAGCAGCAGCTGCTGGAGCATTCTTTCGACAATTCCTACTATAGTGCCCCCATACACCACATTTATGGCAGGCATCCGATTTCCGTGGGCATTCATTCTGAAAATGGCCCAACTCTCCACAACAGAAGCAAGCGCGTCCATTAGTACACTTGTAGAAGTGTTCCAGATGACATTTATTACAGTACTGCGGCTCGGTGTTGATGGAGTACGCACGAGCACGACCAGAAGAACTAGACTGTCGACGGTAAGACTGTTGCGGTGAATATTGCGATGATCGTGAAGAACCAGATTAAAATCTGAATTTTGTATCTTTATTCTTCAAAATAAAAACCTCCAACTTGAAATTATAATTTCTTACCTTAATTCCTTTGATTCCTTGTAAATTTCCAGATGTAATCCACAAATTTCTTACCACAAATTCGAATTTCAGTAGAATCTAGAGAGAGATTGAGAGAATTCTAGGAGTTCAAATGGTGAAAATGAACCAAGATAAAGACCAAGAGTCTTTTTATTTCTCAAGTATCGGCTATTGGCACATTTAGCCCCTCAACTTATCCGATTCCATTAAATACAGATTTTCATCATAATTTTCATCGTCACTAACTTTTCAAACAATTATACTTAATAACTAAAATTTAAAATTCTCAAATTTCTTAATTTCTTAAAACGACAACCAACTTCCAAATATCCAGATACATAAACATTTTTAATAATTTAACTTAATACAAAAATTCATCTAATTATCCCAATTACAATAAATTAAATCCGAGGATGTTACAGCGGCGTAAGGAAATCCAACGGTGTTGGACCCATTTCTTTTCTTCTTTCTGTTCTTGACTGGGAAGGATGAAGGAATGGAGACTTTAATTTTTATTTTCCCTTTTCTTTTCTTTTTTGGTTCACGGTGGAAGTTTAGGGTGGAGTGTGGCCGGCGGCAGCACGGCGGCAGGCGGCGCCGGCTCTGTCGGCCCCTTTGTTTTTTTTTTCTGTTTCAAACGATCGAGCGAGAGAGGAGAGGCACCGGCGACTGCTTCTGTCCTCTTTCTTTTCTTTTCTGCCTTGACCGAGAGGGAGAGGGTAGAGTGGGGCTTGGTGGTGGTCGGACCGGTGCCGGAACCGCCTTGGCCGGCGGCTTTTTTTCCCTGGTCGGCGCCCCCTTTTCTCATCTTTACTTTTTCTTTTGGTGTCTGCTTGTGTACCGAGAAGAGAGAGGAAAGGAATGGATTAGGGTTTTATTTTTTTCTTTTATGTTCTATTAATCCTTTTGGGCTTTAACATTTTAATTGTTTTTTTAAGTTTTGGGCTTAAACAAATTAATTCTTTTGGGCTCTCTCTTAACAATTATCTTGGGCTAGGAATCATAATAAGAATTAAAATGGTGTTGGGCTTAAAGATTAAATTGATTATGGGTCCATGTTTCTTATTGGATTGATTAATTAAATTAAATGAGTTATCAAATAGCTTCCATTAGTGGTTGGATCACTAATTAATTTTGGGCTTCAATTGTTTAGTTACTTTGGACATTTAACTAATTTCTTAGTGGGCTACTTAGGTAGTCTAAGATATGGGTTGACTATTTTATTACATAAAATTTAGTTTGGGTTAACATGTGGGTCAAGTTGGAGCGGATTTAGTATGATCTAAAATACCTACAAATAATTACATAGGTTTAGTTTTAAAGAAATATCTTTTAATGATATAAATTGTAATATGTAAAGATTCTAATAAATCAAAGTACACCGATTTAGTCACCGAATTTTAAATAGAATTGGATATTGAACATTAGAAAATTATCGAGTTAAGAATATTATTAAATAGGCAGTGTAATTTTATATCAGGTTTCTAGCGATTTGATTGAGACGGGTGGCTCTCAGTAGTGCTTTCAGCTGATATTCGGATAGTCGCTTGGCGGGTTACAGATTGGCAAGCACTGTGAGTAATTGATTTAGTTTCATAAATGATCATTTATAATATGTTTGTGCTAGTGATCTGTTTCATTTCTTTTACCGTGCTTATCCATTTCGCTGCTATATTGCCTTTGTTATCTGCCATTCTTTTTCATCACCATGAATTGTTACATGATAACCCTTATTCCCCGGTATGCATACTGTGTATTTATGTGATGATTGCATGCCTGTGTGGCTGCATGTTATTTTTATACGCTGTAAGTCGGGAGTGCCGCAAGCTGTGTTACTGTGTATGCATTGCTGGGAAGGCCGGATGCTACACAGACTACCTATTCGTGGACGCACTGCTCTGAAAGCCGGGTGCTACACATGTTGACTTTGTGCTGATACTTGTATCATTCATGTTATTCTTGTTTATTTGTGCTATTAAATCTGTTAATCGCTAGGCGACGGCTTACCCCGGTTGTGGGGGAAATGTTTCAGGTTTAGCTGATAAGGGGAAAGCACCAGCTTCATGGTCAAGGGTTTGAGAACTCGTGGTATCAAATAGACTTCCACATTTTTGTTATTATTGTTGAAATTGTAATTGGGATGGGTAGATCCCTAGACTTTCAATTTGGTTGTAATAACTAGATTATTTATTTTAGCGTACTCTGAATGTTATTGTTTAGTTTATTTATGCACTGAATTTGAGGTTTGAACTTAGATAACTTTTGTTATTTTGAATTTTGAGGTTTATGTTGCAGAATTATAGTAAAAGCGCCGCATTATTAGAATGAGGCGTTTCAATCACGTGGCGCCACGTTCTTCATTGTTAAATCTCCCACCAAGCGAGTCTCATCATCAAATAACCGTCTTTCAAATGGATGACCCTGAATATATTGTGCAGGTGGATGATTATGTTCATCACATATTACCTTAATCATTCACTGGTTATACTGTCTTGAATATTTTTCTTCGAGTTCAAATTTACAATTATTCTTTTTGCTTCCAGTTGCTCTACTTGTAGCTATAGATTTATACGTCCCACCTCGATCACAAATAAGTATGACACGATATATGAAGCCGTTCGCATATGTCTTTGATCGTTTATTGACAAAACCAATATAGCGTGTTGTGTTTCGTACTCACTCCATCAACTCCTCACGTGAGTTCAACATTTGAAATTGAAATATGTAGAAGGTTTAGGGTTTGGGGATTAGGGTTTAAGGTTTAAATGTATAAACATAAATAAATATAAACATATATAAATATAATTTAAACATATATTGATATAATTTAAACATATTTTATGTATAAATGTACAAACATGAAAATAATTAAACATATATAAATATAATTTAAACATATATAAATATAATTTAAACACATTTATAATTTAAACAAATTTTTATTTCACTGTACGAATATAAACATATACATAAACATGAAAATAGTTTGATGTTTTGATCGAATATTCATCATCTCCGGCAGATAAGTTGATTTCATTAAATTAGACATCTCTGTCAAAAAAAATTATTAGAATATTACACAACTATAAAAATAATTAGAATGTAACAATACATAAAAATTTAGAAAATCCTGATTTGAATTTAAAAAAAAAAACTGATTTGATATTAAAAATACGTAAAAATCTAAGTTAAAAAATTGATTTGATATTAAAAATACATAAAAAATCTGATTTAGAAACATTTGATTTAAAAGCTGATTTGATATTAAAAATCTGATATTTAAAAAATTAAAAAAAACCTGATTTATTTAATAATTAAAATTCTGCCCACTCAAAAACCTAAACATCTACCCCCTGGCCCCCTTTCAGTTTCTCATTTGGAACACAAACGGCGAGACAGAGAGAGAGTTTGCGTGGCAGGGAGAGCCTACGGCAGAGACAGAGATCGAGTACGGCGGAGACGGGGAGAGTACGCGGCAACGGCCCACTTTCTGTCTTCCTTCCAGCCCCCTTTCTGTCTTCTCATTTGAAACGGAAACGACAACGGCAACAGAAAAAAACTTTTTCGTGGAGAGAGAGAGGTACACAGTGAGAGAAGAAAAGATTTTTGGTGGAGAGAGAAAGAGGTCCGTGGAGAGAGAGGTACGCGGTGAGAGAGAGAGAACGCTAACCATGCGTTGCGGCGGCGAGAGAAAAGAGAGGCAACCTACGGTGGCGTGGATTGAACAACCGGTGACCACCTCAAGGTACACTACGATAATAAGATGAGTTAGATCTGTTATTAAATTGTTTGTTTATATATGTATAAAACTAAAAGTAGTGATCTATAGTTGATGTGTTTTGTTCAATACTTTCAATATTTTGGAAGTTGAAATTAATGGAAATTTGGAATTGTAATTTTCAGTAAAAATCTATTGGTGATTAAAAACTAAAAAAAACTGATTGTTAAGTTTACCAGTGAGACCATATAATCTGTCATTTTTCTATTGATTTCGCTAACGAGGTAGAAAGGTGAGAGCAACACCTTTTCTCTTTTTGGACTTTTGACTTTGGGAAAACTGCACAAAATAGCAATATATTGTACATAAAGTTTTTATTACAGCAATCTACCAAAGATTTCGTTCAAAATAACATCCTACCATCTGAACTTTTTTTATTATTGCATTGAACTCTAAAAAATCATTTCATAATAGCAACCGTCGATGACTGGGTTGTGGTTGGGTGCTGACTAGGCATCCACGTAAGCTGCCATGTCAGCACCAGTTTTGTGCAAAATAGCAACATACGCATAAAGTAGCAACGTACTGCGTAAAATAACAACGTACTTCTAAAATAGCAACATATCACAAAATAGCAATGTATTATTTTTATATATTTTTAATCAAAAACTGAAAATATTTTTAATCCTAAATATTTTTTATAATCTTAAACCTAAATTTAATTTTATTAACCGAAAGATGTTCTTTTTCAATCGGTAAAAAATTAAAATTTCAATGTGTTCATCATTTTTTTCGTTCGAAGTATAGAACAAATTTATTTTCTTTTTTCCATTCGAATCTATCTATTCTATTATATGAGTAACTACATGCCACATGACATCTCAATAGAGCGCCAATTGGCTTAACGTGGGATTGCCACGTGTAACCAACAATTTCCTATTAATTTGCTTCTAAATTTTATTTTTTCCAATCTATCTACAATAAATAATTTAAATAATATCTAATCAAATCTAAATATTATCTAATATAAAATTTGAATTTGAATTTGAATGATAACTTTTCTTTTTATATATTTATATTTATATTTATTGTATTATATAAATAGATATTATAAATTTGATAAAATATATTTAAAATTATCCTACAAGATTAATGAAATTAAATTTTTAAATGTATACCCATGTTATACATGGGTTTATAAACTAGTATATAGAAAACTGAAATATTTTGTCATTTGCAATTTTTACTTTTTGAAACGGAAAAAACAACTATCCATTAGAATTTTAAACTTTTTTAAACGGGAAACTCAACGAACCATCATGATTTTTAATTTGTTCTAACGAAAAAAAAGAACCATTTATATTTTCAGTTTTTCCAAACGAAAATAATGATGCATTATTTTGATTTTCAATTTTTTCGAATGTAACAAACGACGGAAATTCGTTTTATAATTATTTCGAATGGAGAAAAACGATGAACCAATCAAAATTTTAATTTTTCCGAAACATTTTCGGTTTTTAAATAATAATAATAATATTTAGAATTAAAAATATGTAAAAACTATTACATTGTTATTTTGTGATATGTTGCTATTTTATTAGTACGTTGTATTTTGCGCAAATCCGGTGCTAACGTGGCAACTTACGTGGATGCCTAGTCAGCACCCAACCACACCTAGTCATCAACGGTTGCTATCATGGAATGATTTTTTTAGAATTCAATGCTTTAATAAAAAAAGTTCAGATGATAGGATACTATTTTGGACGAAATCTTTAATAGGTTGCTATAATAAAAACTTTATGTATAATAGGTTGCTATTTTGTGCCCAATGACTTTCGCCAATCCGGCTACTCCCTCTGTCTCCTACGTTTCACGGAGAGAAGAAAAAGACAACGGCGGCGAGGAGCGAATCGTTGACAAGTAATCAGGGAACCAATGAGCGTTTGAAGGGGACAACAGCTTCTCCCTTCTCTCTGTTGCTTGCAAAACCGTTCATCGGTTTCATTCTCAACGACGGTGAGGGGCCGACGCCGATCATCAGCTACCTTCGTCGTCAACTCAACGTCTTCTTTTTTCTGCAAATCCACCGCTCTCTTCCTCGCCGGAACACAACACCGACTGATTTTGCCCAAAATGAACTCCACTCCACTCCACTCGACCGGCAGCTTCAGGTTCCGTCCTGTTTTTAGAAATTATAATGTGTAATAACGATTGAGATATGAAATGGTGTTTACGGCTAGACAAGGATACAACCGTATAGGAATTTAAAATTATTTATAGGTAGATAAGAATGATAGGTTTCTCTAATCATAGATTTTGATTGAGTTTAAACACCATCTTATTCATTATTTTTGTAATTCAAAATTTGAAATATATTTGTACATTCGAATTCATACAAAATCCAATCGGTAAGCCCCTTGAGATCAATATGTCACAACTGAAAGAGTCGCGACACCTCCACATACCATTAAAAGATATAGAGTTAGCAACCAAACACTTTGAAGAGTGCATCGGTAGAGGTGGATTTGGTCGGGTGTACAAAGGACAACTCTTTGTGTCAGGCAAAAGAACCACAGTCGCTGTAAAGAGGTTAAATGAGAATCTCTGACAGGGATTAAAGGAGTTTTTGACTGAGATCCAATTGCTTTCCGGTCAAGTACATCCAAATCTGATATCTCTTCTTGGTTACTGTGATGAAGGAAACGAAAGGATCATTGTTTATGAATATGCGGAACGAGGAAGTTTGGATCAGTATATAAGGCGTAACAATGCCATTCGTACTCTTACGTGGCTGGAAAGACTTGAAATATGTGCTGGTGCGGCTCGTGGATTGGATTTTCTCCATAATCATGTTGGAGAGCATCAATCCATAATCCATCGTGATATAAAAAGCGCAAATATTTTGATAGATCGAAACTGGGTTGCTAAGATCTCAGATCTTGGACTGTCCAAATTAAGTTTTGCAGATTTGAATAGAAGTGCCGTTGTTTCCCATGCGTGTGGCACCCCCGGCTATTGTGAACCAGAATACATGGATACTGGTATCGTCAAGAAAGAATCCGACGTATATTCTTTCGGTATGGTCTTATTTGAAGTGTTGTGTGGGAGTCTGTGCAGAGTCAGAGATCAGGATGGCTTCTTGTTATCTGCAAGATTGGTCAAAAGCTACTATGAAAGTAATAAATTGAATGAGATTGTTGATCCTGTTTTAAGGAATCAAGCAAGCTCGTATTCCATCGAGAAATTTTCAGCAATAGCTTATGGATGTTTGGTGGACGATCGGAACCAACGATCTCCCATGAATCGTGTGGTGAGAGAGCTTGAAGAACTAGTGGAACTCCAAGTGAGTTATGTACATGAAACTGAATCACTTCCTGTCGAACCTTTTGTTGGAACCAAGGGAGTATCAATGACAGAATTTTTTACACCAGAGCAGGTGCGGGAGCATATCGCTGATCTTAGGTGGTGGGTCGGTCAGGTGAGACTGCATTTACTTGTGTTGCATAGTGTTTTTTTTAAAGACAAGTGCCCAAAGGATTTAAAATTGACGAGAGTAAAACCCAGGACTTCCTTTGGTAAATCCCAAGCCTCAATCTAAGCTATATTTTTGTGTTGCATCTTCCCTTTTATGAAATTACTACTAGAGCATAACAATGTCACTCTATCTACTTTCACTATGCTTTACATTGGAACAGAATTTTGGTAGCTATGGTTTGTGAAATTTTGGATCATAATAAGGGTTGTAAAAGATTTAATGTGACTTGCAACTGACTTTCTTTTTAATTTTTTAACGTGTTCAGGAAACTGATGAAAGCCTTATCACTCTAGTAGACTATTATGTAAAATATTTTTACTTCTGCTACTACATATATACCCTTAAATTGCTTACATTTCTTTGAGAGAGAAAAGTAGAAGCATTATTAAATTTTGTGCTAGTTAATCTGTGGGTAGTGTTTGCCTTTGCTTGACGTGGTAAGTTATCTTCAATTAATTTTACATGTAAGTTATCTTCAATTTATTTTACACTCTATCTTTTCTCATTTTATTTCTATTTATATGCTATACAGAGCAAAGCAAAAGCAGAAAAGAATCAAGCTCCTGATCACTCGATGAGCGAGAATTCTTGTCAACTATGTGCAGTTGAATTGCTCTCTTTTGAACCACCACCTATATATTGCACACCTTGTGGTGCTCGCATTAAGAAAAATGCAATGTTTTACACTGGTGATAATCGACACTACTGTATTCCCTGCTTCAATGAAGCCCGTGGAGACACTATCAATGTTGATGGAAGTAATATCTTGAAAGCTAAATTGGAGAAAAAGAAAAACGATGAGGAGACTGAAGAATGGGTATGTTGTCAAATTTTCCATGATTGTTGGTAGAAGTGGTGAAATGGGGCGTCATGTATTCTTACGAGTCAACATGGGTTTGGGTCAAACGGGTATTGACCTGGCATCATTTGTCCAGTTCTTTACAAATAACTAATGCATATACTTACAGAAACTGTGTTAATTTTTAAAAAAACAAAAACTTTTCTACCTATTATCCTTTTAACTCGTTTTCTTTTTAGCTACTTTTTCCTACCTATTATTAGTTTGACCCATTGTCATTATTAACATGCAACAGAAAGTTACTAGTATTCATTTAAATGGATTGAATTGTGACTTGGTTGCTAGAACGAGGATTTAACCATTGAGGCTTTCTGCAGTGGGTTCAATGTGACAGATGTGAAGCCTGGCAACATCAAATATGTGCATTATTTAATGGTCGAAGAAATGGCGGCGGACACGCAGAATACACTTGTCCAAATTGTTACATACAAGAAGTTGAAAGAGGAGAGCGGAATCCCCTGCCACAGAGCACGGTACTTGGAGCAAAAGATTTACCTCGTACCATACTCAGTGATCACATAGAGAGCAGGTTGTTTGGTAGACTGAGGCAGGAGAGACTAGAGCGGGCAAGGCTCCATGGGAAAAGTTATGTTGAGGTGATGTTATAATCCTTCCACCGATTGATTTGATCTGGATGATTTCTATGTATAAATATGATCAGAAATCTTATATATTGCTGTTTTGGGTTGGTTTACACAAGTCTTAATCATGCATTTTCCCTATTATCAGGTTCCTGGAGCGGAAGCACTTGTTGTCAGAGTTGTTTCATCTGTGGACAAGAAATTGGAGGTCGAGCCGCGATTCCTTGAGATCTTTCATGATGACAATTACCCTGTGGAATTTGGGTACAAGTCTAAGGTATTGAAAATTGTAATATTTCTAGCTTAATACTTTATTTTAAAAGATTTCATGGAATAGATATATTATAATTTGGTTTATCTTGTGGTTTTTATTATGCTAATCGCTAAACTACTGTTGCGTCGTTTAGGTAGTTCTGTTGTTTCAGAAAATTGAAGGTGTAGAAGTATGTCTTTTTGGCATGTATGTTCAAGAATTTGGAGCAGAATGTCCGCAGCCAAATCATCGTTGTGTCTATCTTTCTTATCTGGATTCAGTCAAGTACTTCATGCCTGAGGTTAGGGCGGTGACAGGGGAGGCTCTTCGTACATTTGTATATCATGAAATTCTGGCAAGTGTTTTAACAGCATACACTCTTTGAATTAAAACTTAATGGTACCTGCCTTTTGCTTTATTCTTGTTAAGGGTATTTAAACCAATTTTCTTTCATTCTATTTGCAGATAGGATACCTAGAATATTGCAAATTACGTGGTTTTACAAGTTGCTATATATGGGCTTGCCCTCCATTGAAGGGCGAAGCTTATATCTTGTATCGCCATCTTGAAATTCAGAAGACACCAAAATCTGATAAACTAAGAGAATGGTAAGTGGGTGTATGATGTTGGGGTGTGCATTGAATCTAAACGGGACTGAACTGGAGCCAAACTAAGGCGCTGTTTGTTTACTTCCTATTCGAATCATTAAGAGATCATTTTATCTTTCAATGACTTCTTAATGATTCCATTAAGAGGTAAACAAATAACCCCTAAAGCTGAATAATACAAAATAACTGAACTGAAAACAAGACTGATCTAAGCTGGTTCAGTACCTTTTGGTTCCGGTTTAGAACCGGTTCTGTCCCAAACCAGTTGACAAACCAAATACAAACTTGGGCTTTTTGAATATTGAAATTTAGAAGTATGTTTCAAATATGAAATATGAATAATTATAAATAAAGGCTGGTCTGGTTCTGGTTCTGGAGCGACCACACTGAGATCGATCTGAAAATCAGTCTTTACAAACTTTAGAACCGAGTACCAAACAGAATATAGATGATTCGGTTATGTTCTGATTTTGTTCAATAGTGGACCGGTTTTGCACAACCCTAGTAAGATGTGCATTACTTCACTATTGTATTATTGTTACTGATGCATTTCTGTGACATGAATTATGTTGTGTATCAGGTTTATGTCGATGTTGAGAAAAGCTTTGAAGGAAAATATTGTTGTTGGTCTGACTAATCTATACGATCATTTTTTCGTACTTTCCGGTGAATGTAAAGCTAATGTAACTGCAGCTCGATTACCGTACTTCGATGGAGACTTTTGGTCTGGTGCTGCTGAGGATATAATCTATCAGCTTCATCAAGAAGAGGATGGAAGAAAGAATAATAAAAAAGGATCAATAAAGAAGATCATAACAAAAAGAGCTCGGGAAGCTTCTGGTCAAACTGATCTTTCTGAAAATGTATCGAAAGATCTGCTATTGATGCGCAGGGTAAATCTCTTGTTTCATACCTTCATCTACCCCTTCCCTCCCGTCCTAGTGTTTTCGTCATTTCTTATTTACAAGTGTTGTTACAATTTGTTATCTAGAAGTGTTTTTGGCTTTCTGCTTGCTTGATAAGTTCTTTTTTTGTTTTGTTTTGTTTTTTTTTTTTTTTTTTTTTTTTGTAATTGAGGTTTTGTGCTCTTACCACTATACTTTATTCCCGCAAACTCCTGTAATGTTGATTTTGTGCTCTTACACTTTTTACCCTTTTGATCACTTTTTTTTTTTCTTTTGGTAGAGCTTTTTCCCTTTTGATCACTTTTTTCTTTCGGTTCAGTAGCATTGCCAATTGAACAAGCATGCTTTAGAGATAAACTATTAATGACATACTCCTTCCGATAAATAGAGCCTCTTGCTCATAATTGAAGCTTAGCTCTCTACTTCAGGTTGAGAGTCAAGTGGCTCTCAAGTCCTAATCTCCGTAATAGACTTCATGAATTTAGCTTTGTTTTCTATTTAAAGATCACATTTTGAGGTTATATTCAAAGGGTGAAGAGAATGTGTTGTCAAAACTATAGACGGTAGATTGTGTTTGAAACTTTGAATCCTTGTTAAAAGACGGATCATTTGCTTGAACCACATAATGTAAATGTTAAAAGAGAAGGAAAACATTTCATTTGAGTTATTTCTTTTGGACAAAATGGTAGTCCTGAAGCTCATTTGTTTGAACAAAAATCTATTATATGACATCTTGATGGAGCGTAGCAAATAGAAATATAGATTATTCTGTTAATTCAAAGAATTCCAGAACAATCTCTACTAAAAGTTTGTTGATTCTGTGAATACCAAACGATTAGGCTTCAAACAACCGATTTTGAACTCGGAAATTTGGAAAAGAGAGAAATTTTCTTAATTCATAAACTGTCTTCATACATAAGTTCAACACACTTTAAAAAGAAACAGGAAACTTAAAACGGGTCAAATAACCCAGCGGGTCGACCCAGGAAACAAAAATAAAAACCCAAATAACCGATAAAATTCATAAAAAGGCCCGTAACTCTCATTCCGGGTCGAATTTGGGCCGAACGGTTGGGCAAACCGCCTTCGGCTGTTTGTCACTGCGTGGAGCTCGAGCCAACGGTCGTTTGGACACCTGATTCGCCCCAAACGGAGACCCGAGTCAAAAGTTAGGGCCGTTTTCGTTTAGCCCCTTTTATTACGGGTTCTATCTTGGGCCTCCAGAAACATAATGGCCCGATCCTCTATACTTATACTTAGGCCTGCATCACATCTCTACCAAAAGTTTACCCCTCAATACTATGCATAAGCTCTGCAAAGGTATGCCAAGACATTATCTATCACATAACCTCTTTATTTGAATTTCCAGTTTTTTATCATCCATTCACTGAAGAAAAGAAAAAGCTGTTTTAAATGGATGTCTATGGTGAAAGGAGATGTCATATCTTTTGTAACTAGATCATTATCTTGAAACACCAGAAAAATTGGTAGGGTATGTCATGATTTAAGGAAAAGGGAGTAATTGCCGGTACTTATATTGTTTGGGTTATTTCTTGTCAACATTTTAATACTATACCCTACTTTCCCTTCTGTCTCTATTAGAGTTCATTATAAAACTTCCCTGTACTATTCCCTAACGGACTGATTTAGTCCTTTGACATCTATTTTGTACATTTTGTCTGATTTTTGTCCATAAAACCCAAATTTAGTCACTATGAAAGACAATATGACAATCCAGTTAATTCTGTACCATTAAAAAGGTCACATGCAAAATTTTGACCAATTTATTCACCTTCATCAACCTCATCTCTTCTTTCGCCTTCATCATTTTTGTGTTCATCATTTTCACCTTCATCATTTTATTCATATATTCCATCCGGTCTTTTCAAGGGAGGATACTTGGTGATGGTATCATTGTCATACTACTTTCTTTGATGGAAAAGATTACCATTGTGGCTATTGGGATTATTTGGTTATTGTGTCACGAAGGAGCTGATGTGGTGATATGTGTAGAATTGGGATGTTGTAGGATCAAGACTTTGGCTCCAGTGGATGATTGCGTTAGTGCGTAGACAGATTTAGAAAGCGGAGAATAGGGTTTTGGTGAGAGGTAGATGAAGTCTTGTGCTAAAGACAGTGGTGGTGACATCAAGGAGAGAGAGATCGAGGAGGAAGAGAGAAATGGGATATCAGGGCCATGCATTCAAAATTCAAATGTTCAGGATCAGAAACTTGGTGAAGGTTGAAAATGATTTTGTTGTGGAAGTAGAGACATCAGCAGAAAACGGAGCGAGAGTAAAGCAATGGGCGTAGTGGGGGATGGGACTAGGAGATTAATTCTTTTTATTTATTTTTTACTTTTCATCATATATTTTTTACAATTATACCCTTAATATAATGTGATGTGCATGCTTACTGGGTTTATAAGAGAAAATAACAAGCCAATGTATTGAAATATACATGTTAATTAATTTGTTTCTAGACCAAAGTGCAAAATTGGAAGCCAGGTTATAAAATCAGTCGTTTTGCAGAATGGTCCATTAATGATTTTTGTAAATTAGCCAGACCTTCAATGATGTCTTCATGTACTTTTTCTCTTACACTTCTTTTGTTGTTCGTGTAATCTGTTTTACAGCTTGGTGAAACCATTTCCCCGATGAAGGAAGATTTCATTATGGTTCACTTGCAGCATGCTTGCACTCATTGTTGTATCCTTATGGTATCCGGAAGACGCTGGGTTTGCAATCAGTGCAAAAAATTTCAGCTCTGTGATAAGTAAGTACTATTTTATCTTACCTTTTGATCAAATTTCTGATCTGCAGCTTCTCCTGTAAGTATATTTTGCTATGGAAACCTGAATAATTGTAACTTAAATTCAAATAATTATGATAGCCTGCATAGGATCTTATTTATTTTTAGTGTTATTGTTATTTCTATGCTGAAGAATAGGCTTGGAAGACCTTTATAAATACAAAGTGAGATGGCTAACTTGAGCAATCCGTGATCATGTATACTTATTACATAAGTTTTTGGTTTATGTTTGGATGTTGGATCACTGGTTACAACGGTTATCCTATACCATCTTCCATCTGTAAATGGTAAATTTGAATTTAACACACATCCGATTTGTCACTGGTGAAGAATCTTTGATAGTGGCATTAAATGCACATGAAAAAGAAGATGCCCTTTAGAGAGACACAGGATTGAACTGAGCTTGAGGACAAGCCTGTTCTTTATGGCACTGGTATTGATAGAGAACATGCTACTGATTGGGTAAACCCAATGGGCCTGGAAAGTTTAACAGAAAATAGGAGGGGCACATGTAGGGTAGATGTGGAATCTGGTTGCTAAGCATGAGAGAGGGCTATATACATGTGTGTGTGTGTTTATCAGTTGATTGTAATGAAGGTGTGTGAGAGAGATTGTTTGTTAGATCGGCTATTGGGTAGAGAGAAATTCATTCTCTTCTGAATTTGGGCAGGATGATTTCTGGGAGTCCTCTTTGGATCTTCTCTGATTTTTCTTTCATTGTTGATGAATAAATCATCTGGTTCCTTTAATCCTTCATTATCCTAGCTCTGTTAGCATTGTTCTTATCACATCCAAGCTGACTTTCCTTGCATCTGTATTTGCAATCTACACCCGATATTTTCTATTATTTTCTTTTTAAAATGCATGTAATACTTGCTGTGATTACAACTTACAGGTGTTATGAAATTGAACACAAACTTGAGGATAGGGAGAGACATCCTACCAACCGTAGAGAGAAGCATACCCTTTATGATGTATGTTCCTCCCTCCATGAGCTATGGCCACATTTGTGTTGTTAGAATTTCTATAACCAGAATTCCAATATGCATTCTAGTTATCATAACGTGGTTGATTGATAATGGATGAACTATGCAGATTGAAATCGACTATGTGGCACAAGATACCAAAGATAAAGATGAGATTCTCGAAAGTGAGTTTTTTGACACCCGGCAGGCTTTTCTTAGCCTTTGCCAAGGAAATCATTATCATTATGATACACTTCGTCATGCAAAATATTCGTCAATGATGGTATTGTACCATCTTCATAATCCTACGGCTCCTGCATTTGTGACGACATGCAACAGATGCTATCTTGATATAGAAATAGGCCAAGGTTGGCGTTGTGAGGTTTGCCCCGACTTTGATGTCTGCGTTGCCTGCTATCGCAAAGATGGAGGCATCGATCATCCTCATACGTTAACGACTCATCCATTGACTGCTGAGCATGATGCACAAAACATAGAAGCCCGACAACTACGAGTTGTACAGGTATACTAAATGTCACTTTGTGCCCTGTTCTAGATCATGTGGGTCTACCTGAAAACTATGCATATCACATAAATTAATACGAACATAGATGCGCTTTTAAATGATGAATTGTTACAAAATGGGCTCAGTTCAAAAGGGTCAGGTTGGGTCTGGTTGACCTGCCAACACTTCTTTTTCAATTTTGTATGAGAATAATTTATGAGGATTGTAAGCATTTGAATACACTTTTAACTATTTTCCACCGTCTGACCCCTTATCAATAAAATCCAACCCAAATTGACTTGTTACCGTATAAATGAGTATAAATTGTCTCCGTTTGTAGTTGTGGGTTTATCCGATCCTTAGCATGGCACCATAACTTAATATGGGAATTTAACTGCTAGCTTTGATCCAGTTGAGGTTTTGTATAAGCAATCGTGCATCTAGTATTGCATCTGCTGACAATTAGTTGATAGGCTGCTTTGAAGATGAAATGCTCCTTAATTCTCTCATTTATACTTTTTTGCGCTGCTAATAAGTTACAACTAACAGTTAGAATAGTAGGTTTACCTCTTTTTGCAATTCCATGCTTACAAGTCAAAAGTTTGACTTGGTTGACTTTATTGTCCGAATTGCAGCTTAGAAAAATGCTTGATCTCCTGGTGCACGCATCTCCGTGTCGCTCACCACTTTGCCAGTACCCAAACTGTCGCAAGGTGAAGGGACTTTTCCGGCACGGGATGCAATGCAAAGTTCGTGCATCCGGTGGTTGTGTTCTCTGCAAGAAAATGTGGTATCTTCTTCAACTCCATGCGCGAGCATGTAAAGAATCTCAATGCCATGTACCACGCTGCAGGTTTGTTTATCTCCATATTTCCCTTTTTAGAAGATTTCAAATTGTTTCTCAAAAGAAGATAGATCTTCCTTGACATTATCAGATTTCTCTTTATTAATATATTCATTTCTGTCGTATATGCAGAGATCTGAAGGAACATTTGAGAAGGCTGCAACGACAGTTTGATAGCCGGCGGAGGGCTGCTGTAAAGGAGATGATGAGGCAGCGTGCCGCGGAGTTGCTTGCTGGCAGCAGTTGATGACAAAGTTGTATATATGTAAAATACATATGAACAGGCATCTCCTTTGCTTGCAAAATCTGTATCCTAGTACAAATTTTGAAGCCTATGTTTTGTGTGGCTGTGTCAAGGGAACAAAAAAAGCCGGTGAGGAGCACAGGCACAGGAACACGATGCTGATCAAAGGAAAATCGCAAGAGATGAACTGCAGACAAGTGGGCATTTAAATCACATTGTTCATTTGCTCTTCAATTACAAATCCCTCCACTGTTGAGCTATATAATTTGATTTTGATCGAAAGCAACTTCGGTGTGTTAGTTTCCATTGATTCGTTGATTCTTATTTTGAGTTGTGGCTGGGTACCTTGGATTCCTCTTTTGTTTGTTTGTTGTAATTCATGTCTAAATTATCGTTGTAAATGTTTAGAAGGTGCAAAGAAATCAATTGCAACGATATTGTCATAAAATGTTTTGTGATTATTTTTGTAAAGTAAAAAGTCGTCACTTTTCTTAGGGTCTTATTTGTATGTTGCTTTGTGTTCTCTATATCGATACTAGCCACAAAGGTCGTATATGCAGCATAGTTACAGAGAAGCTTACACCGGAGGTTCTTGAGCCAGGTTCAAAAGTTGAACACTCATTATCTTGTAATTATTGCTACATGCATTATTTAATCTGCAGTTAACTAAAAATGTTGATCAGTTAATCTGCATTGTGTACTGGTACGGAGCCTTGACAGACAGATCTAGAAAAGTAGCTCACTGGTGGCACCATCTATAATAATGTTTATTGGTTTCGGTTATTGAGCTTTTTTTAAAGTTGGATCGAGTTCTTCAATCTGACAATTATTTTAGCTTCACTAGATAATGAAATTCGAAATTGGTTTGTTATATCGGAAAATATACATCTTTTTTAACATGTAACCGTCTAATATAACAAACCAATTTCGAATTTTATTTTCCGATAAAGCTAAAATAATTGTCAGCTTGAAGCCGGATCCAACTCTAAAAAATCCCAATAAATGACACCAATAAACGTTATTATTGATGGTACCACCAGCGAGCTACTTTACTAGATCCACGACTGGAAGCGGCTGAAGCATATTACATGAACTTTACGTCATAGAAAGGGTTTGATCTGATTCACAGAGAGTTATTCGATGGAGCAACCCGAATCACAGGTAAGAATGATCCTCAATGAACTGAAGGTATGGTTGACATTTAAATAATATCTATCAAAGTAAATGTTACTATTGATATTCGTATGAATAACATTGTTAACTCTATTATATATTATAGAGTAAATTACAGAAATGGTCTCTGTGGTTTGTTCAAAACTATGAAAACGGTCCCCCAATTTCTAAAGTTGTAGTGGATTTCCTTCAAACCACTTTTTACTTGCAAAATTGGTTCTTCTGTTTATAAAATTTTTAAAATGATGATTTTGCCCTTCTCTCAATTATAAGTTTGGTAATTTAAATTTTGGTCCTACTTTTTAATTTTAATTTTTGATTTTAAATTTGAAATATTAATTTTATAAATTATGATTTGATTCATTATTAAATATATTATTGTTATTAATATCATTATATTATTATTATTATTATTATTATTATTATTATTATTATTATTATTATTATTATTATACCTATTTATTTTGTAAAATAAATCTATATTTATTTACTAAAAATTATTTTCATTTATATACTTAATTAGTTAAGTTATGCATCTTTTTATGTATTAACGTAACATAATATATTATTTTAAATAAAATAAACTAAAAGATAAATATAATTCAATATTTCTAATATCTATAAAGATTAATAAATATAAAATATAAATACAATATATTATTTCTTACATATTTAAATATTAATAAACAGATAAGATTTAAATCTACAACCAAATTATATCTTATATATCTTAATTGAAAAATATATTATTTGTTTATTTATAAAATAATTTGTAAAAAATTTTGTTTTTAATATATATTAATAATTTTTTTTAAACTTATAAGGCATTTTTTTTTAAAACCAAACAAATAAAAATAATAAATTTAAATTAAAACATATTAGCGTAACAAAATATTTGTAAACTTAAATCAAAACGTAATGAATTAGTAAATTTAAATCAAAATTTACAGGAATTCAAAATTTATTAATAAAATGAAATAGTTTGATAGAAAAGTATAAATAATAAAATTACACAAATAGCTTAACTAATAAAATATAAATAAATAAAACTTCAATAAATAAATTGAATACATAAAAGGGAAATTTATACAAAAAAACGCACTTTTTATATTTTTCGTTTAAGTCACTGTATCAAAAATGTTTCCATAAAAATCATTCAACTTGAAATTTTTACTAATTGTGTTTCTCATGGGATATTTAAGGATTTTTTAGATGTTTTTCATAAAATTTCGTTAAGTTAAAGGACTTTTATGGAACCATTTTATGTGCAGTGATTTTACGAAAACATTTTTAAGTTGATAGACTTTTATGGAGACCTTTTAGGTACAATGACTTATTTGAAAAATACGAAAAGTACGTTGGTTTTTTATATGATTTTCCCTACATAAAAAGATGCTTAAATTAACTAATTAAGTATATAAATAAAAAGAATTTTTAGTAAATAAATATAGATTTATTTTACAAAAATAAATACGTATACATAATAATAATGAGAATAATAATAAGAATATGTTTAATAATAAATCTGATCATAATTTATTGAATTACTATTTTAAATTGAAACCAGAAATAAAAAATTAAGAATAAGGACCAAAATTGAAATTACTAATCTTGTAACCGAGAGAAGGGCAAAATCATCATTTTTAAAAATTTTAAAAATAGAAGGACCAATTCTGCAAGTAAAAAGTGGTTTGAGGGACCGCCACTACAACTTTGAAAGTTGAGAGAACATTTTCATAATTTTGAACAAACCACAGGGACCAAATCTGTAATTCACTCTAAATAAGATATAATTGCAATGGTTGAAAATTGGGTACTACTTTGTGCATCACATCTATATATAAGATATATATATAAATGGTTTCCCGGTACCCCAGTCTAACATGGTACTCCATTGATCTTGAATCTACATACATACATACATACATACATACATACATACATACATACATACATACATACATACATACATACATATATATATATATATATATATATATATATATATATATATCTATGTATGTATGTAAGTATGTATGTATGTATGTATGTATGTATGTATGTATGTATGTATGTATGTATGTATGTATGTATGTATATATGGATTACGTGAGAAGGATCATATGGTGAGAAAAGGTGAGAAGGAGCTAGAGAGCGCAATGTGTCATCCTTCCCAATCAAGATTAGGGGCAAATTAGTCTTAAAAATGTCTATTTACAAATTATGGAAACTATTCAACTAATAAATACAAATAATATTTATAGAAATGATTATTTTGGATACTTTTTCAATGAATTATTGATCATTTAATTCAAACTCATGATTCATTTTTAATTAACGTTTCTATTTTGTTAATTGTTTTATATTTTCACCATGGATTCAACGTGTTCGTTTGATACAATATATTTTATAAGATGGATACAATATTTATCATAAAAATTGTTGATTCAGTTATACATATTGATTTTTTGTTTTCCAAAACATTTATGATTCTATAAATAAAAGATTCGATACATATTCAAATAAGTGATACAATAAATCGGTGATTCAAATAAGAGGCTTAATACAAAATTTAATATAACATTGATTCACAATAATATATAATTGTGTTACAACAAACCGGTGATTGATACGTTCTTCAAGTGATACAACACTGGATCAATTTTCTATAAATTTGTTTAACAACATCGATCCAGTGATACACAATAATATATAATAGTGATACACTGTTTAACAACATCGATCCAGTGGGTGATTCAACACTGGATCAATTGCCTAAAAATTGGTACAAACCCATTTTCAGAAAACAATACTAACTAAAACCGGAACTTGCTCGAATGGAGAGAAGGCATCAAGATATGTATGAACGGATACAAACTTGGCTCTTGGTAAGGTGGTAGCTATGGGATGCGGCGGCCATGAGCGGTGTCGATATGGTTGAAAGCGGTGTTGGATGTGCCAGCAACGTATTAAGTGGTGTTGAGTGGTAGATATAGATGCAACAACTATGAACAATATCGATCTGGTTGAAGGCAGTCGTGGATCTTGCGGCGTGCTATAGAGTGGCGGTGACCGATAAATACAGGCATGACGACGATCATGAACGACATCGATCCGATTGAAGGCAACAATAGATCCGGCGATGAACAATATCCTTCTAGTTGAAGGCATGTTTAAAGAAAGAGAGGGAGAAAAGAGATGTTACAATTTGATTTCTTTTTCTACCAAGCAATTAATATGTATTTAATACTTGCCAAATTTTAAAGGAATCTCCAAATATATAATTGTATCTAATTAAATTAATAAAATATTGTTTTGGACTAATCTACACCTTAAGACATTTAATAAGTGCTAACACATGACATTCAGTTATTGTTTCATCTCTTCTCACGAAAAATCCTTCTCACTATATATATATATGTATATATATATGTATATATATATATATATATATATATATATATATATATATATATATATATATATATATATATATATATATATATATATATATATATATATATATATATATACACATATATATATATACATATATATATATATATATATATATATATATATATATATATATATATATATATATATATATATATATATATATATATATATATATATAGGGTTGGGTTTCGGTAAGAACTCTCATTACCATGAGAACGTGAGAAATTTTTTAAAATTTGTGCATTTAATGTTAAAATTATGCATTTAATGTTAAAATTTATACATTTGATAAATTTATGCATTTGATATAAAAATTTACGCATATCATGATAAATTTGTCCACTTTATGTACGAATTCATGCATCTGACAAAATTTGTGCATTTAATGTTCAAATTTGTGCATTTAGTGTAAAACTTGATGAATTTAAATTTTAATGTTAGATTATGATATTTATTAATATTGAAAACCAATAATGATTTTAAGTTATAAATTTAATTTTTAAATTTGTGCATTTGATGTATAAATTTGTGCATTTTGAAGGGTTCTCACGTTCTTACGGAATTGAAGGGTTCTTATGTGATCCCAACCCTGTATATACACACACGCGCGCGCGTGCGCACACACACACACACACACATGCAATGGTTAGAAGGGGGAGGGAGCTCGGCATCTCAATGTTGTTGGCGAGGCCATGCTTGCCGTTGCCGAGGTGATGAGGCGGTGTGCCCTCTCGTTACCGAGCGGATGCCATGGGTACCGAGACTCACTCCCTTTGGCCTAATGACATACCATCTTTAATGTCTTGTCAACTATACTATATATGGTTGACCCTATATATACCTTATATATAGATGTGGTGCACAAAGTAGTACCCAATTTTCATCCATTGCAATTATATCTTATTTAGAGTGAATTACAGATTTGGTCCCTGTGGTTTGTTCAAAATTACGAAAATGTTCTCTCAACTTTCAAAGTTGTAGTGGCGGTCCCTCAAACCACTTTTTACTTGCAGAATTGGTCCTTCTATTTTTAAAATTTTTAAAAATGATGATTTTGCCCTTCTCTCGGTTACAAGATTAGTAATATCAATTTTGGTCCTTATTCTTAATTTTTTATTTCTGGTTTCAATTTAAAATAGTAATTCAATAAATTATGATCAGATTTATTATTAAATATATTCTTATTATTATTCTCATTATTATTATGTATACGTATTTATTTTTGTAAAATAAATCTATATTTATTTACTAAAAATTCTTTTTATTTATATACTTAATTAGTTAATTTACCTCATTGATCCCGACCCTATATAGGGTGGGGTTCCATGGAGTCCCAACTTAGATTGGAGTCCTGGAGTCCCACCCTGTTTGTTTCAAAACACAAATGGTAGTTCTGTCATAACAAATTTTTATTAATCAAATATTAATTGGTTTAAATCTAATTCCTATTATTAAGCAAACATTCCATAACTGAAAATCAAATATATTCTCTTATCTTTATCTCTCATATTTCCACAATTCTATCATTTGACATTATTTTTTGAATTGAAAATCATATCGTCAATTTCGATTTGGAAAAATTAATATCAACATCGGTATCATTTCGTATGCACATGTTCAATAAGAAGCATGTTCATTCACATTCTCTTTGTTAGACATGTTCTATTTGAGAATGTTCAATAATACAAACATAACATTAAATTATATTGAACATGTGCATATACCATGCAAATTAGACATTGATACAAGTCATTTATAAATCACACTGGTTTAACAAGTGCATTATCTACATAAAAAAGAACAATACATAATTTACTTTCATGGCTAAGTTACATCATACGCAAATGTTTACAAGTGCATTTAAACTTGTAACTAAAACACTTGATACCAAAAGAGCATTTGAACTTGTAGATTACAAAATTATTAACTCATAATAAATACAACAATCATATTATTATTAACTATATGTATGTACAAGTAACACTACAAAAACATTATCAAAGGTACATATGCACAAGTGCATTTAACATTACATCCAAATACTAGTGATTCATACGTAACCGTTTTATAAGTTCTTGGCTTTTTGTTCCATGTTCTTTGAATAGTGTCACTGCATATTTAAACATAGAACATAAGTTAAAGAACATTCTTACAAGTGAACTTAGTAGTGGACAAGTGTAAATGTGTAAAAAACATGATCAACACATTCATTTTCATTCAAACACCTAACTGCACGTTTGGGAACATGCGTAAATATGTAAAAAAGATACAAAATCAATACCAGTGTGTTTGTATATGTTCAAGTGTGTTTGTATATGTTCAAATGAACATCAACAAAACTGAATTAAGTCAAATAATTTTTTGACATTTAGTATAATACCTAGTATGCATAAAAAAAAATGTGAATGAAGCAATATATGAAATAATTAACAAAGTAACAAACAATGTTTACACCTACTGTTAAAATTCATCACACTATAATCCTCCAAATATTGATCATAAACATGTTGATGCACAATTTAATCTAAACTTGTTCATTAAATCTATTAAAATCTAAACTTGTTCATTCTATACATCATATCTTTACCATAACTTTCAATGTTCGTGAACTTGTTCGATGTGATTATTTAGCTATAGTTGTTGAAAATCATATTTATGTAAAATGATGATGTATTGGATGAGCAACTTTGAAACAAATGAAAATAACTTGGTAGTAAACTAGTAACTGGGTAACCCAATATATTCAAATACATGTGTTCATTAAGTATATTGAACATGCCCATAGGTAGCAACACAATTCACAGTTAGAAATTGTAAAAAGTTACATGTGTATATATGTATGTTGACCCTGCACATGTAAAAATCAATAAAACATAACAATTCTTTTGGGCATTAAATCAAACACCTTGTATGTGTCAAACAAATAAGGGCTAAAGTCATACAATAGCAGTGTACTTTTTAAGGTGTATCGATATAGTACGTGTACTTTTTATATTGTTAATATGATACATTTACTTTTTATGACCGGTTATTTCGTCTAGCTTTGTGCACTTGTGAGAGAATCGTTGGTACGAACTTGTTCACCGTTGGATCTGCGTGAAATTTGAGGAGAAGCTTCGCAATACATAGTTCTTCGATCTGGACGGTGGAGATCGTTGTTAGAGATTTCTACAGAGGTCTGTAGGTGTTTGAAGTTGGCTGTGCTATGTGATTTCTCCTACCAGGTTATCACAAGGACGAGAGAGTGTATTTGATACTTCAATTATGGAAATTTGAACATTAATAAAAAGAGAAATTCCACTCTTTACGTGTATAGCCAGTAATCGGTTACCAAAGGTATCATATTGGTATGAAAAAATGTAGTACACGTATCAAATTTGAACGATTCATAAAGTACACATGTAATATGAATAATTAAAATAGTACACGTACCATATCGATACATTTTAAAAAGTACACAACTATTCTATGACTTTAACCCAACAAATAATTAAAACAAAGCAAAATTTGAAACCACAATCTAACATAGAAGATGGAAAGTAGTATTTCAACATTTTTTTTAATGAATCTCAAGATCAGACAATATTCAAATCAAAGACTAAAACAACAGAGACTAATACGTCAAGATGAAAGGCAAAGGAAAGAAATTGAACAAAAAACCCTTACGTTATGAGATAGATGACAGAGATCATTTCCAAAAGAAACCCTTTTAGTTTTTGAAATCGTTTCTTGCATAGGGTGGAGATTGATTCTTGCACAGACTGAAAATTGATTCTTGAAATCAACCCAAATATGTGAAACATATTGAAATCTACTCACTGGGCAGAAATCGTTACAGAAATCGTTTCCAAAAGAAACCCTTTGAGTTTTTGAAATCGTTTCTTGCATAATGTGGAGATTGATTCTTGCACAGACTGAAATTGATTCTTGAAATCAACCTAAATATGTGAAACATATTGAAAATCAACTCACTGGGTAGCAATCGTTTTGAGAGATCGGTTCTTGCAAAGATTATGAAGAGATTGCTGATCGTAAAGAGAGTAGTGGAATCCGATGAGAGCAAAGAGAGATGATAGTAGAAAACAGATACAAAGAAAAAGGGGGAGGAAATTTTAGGGAATCAATTAAAAATCTTATTCCCATTATACTCTTCCAGCCAATCAACCCACATATATCTATGATTTTAATTTAAGTCATTAAATAATAAGAAATCACTGCCAAACATGGGTGGACTCGAGATCTCCACTCTAAGTTGGGACTCCATGGAACTTAAATCTATATACACATTTTTTTAAAATTACACAACTCAAACACAAACCTCTCAAATATTAAAAAAAATAACCACAAACCTCAAACACCCTTCTCTCTCAAATGGCATCCAGTTCCAGTTCCAGTTCCGGTTCCGGTTCGACGAACAATCCAAACACACCAACCTCGACGAATCAAGGTTTCGTCCGATCCTGATACAAATGGATCAACCAATATATTCTTCGACGGGTTTTATGAACTTTGCGTGTGTTCCGCAACACGTTTACGGTCGAGGGTATGACATCACGCCTACTCGACTAAATTTTATGTCTTCGGAATATTCGCAATTTAATCCGTTTACGGAGTACCAACCACTCTCATCCCCAACCTTATCCTCATTCTACACCCATCCATCTCCACATATTACACAACCCGAAGTCGAAGTCTTTCCAGAAACACAACCCGAAGTCGAACCCGTTCCCAAACTCGAGCCGACTACAAAAGATAAAAAAAAAAGAAAACAACAACGAGGGCTCCTACTCAACATTGGACCCACAAGAAGAGAAGACGTTGGCACAAGCTTGGCTCGATGTTCCTGAAGATCCTATTATTGGTACCGACCAAAATAGGAAGGACTTTAGGAATCGAATTCGGTTTCGGTTCCACCAAGAAATGGGTAAAAATGACTACCGTTCGAAAGACCAATTATACACAAAATGGAGGAATGTCAACGCCGTTGTTAAACAATATTCAGCAATATTTCACTCCATCCAATGGGAAAGTGGTAAAAACGACGCCAACATTCTACAAAAAGCACTTGGAATGTTTAAAGACACGAATGGGTATCCGTTTCGACATATCGAAGTTTGGTTGGTCGTAAAAGATTCTTCAACTTGGCAACGTGTTGCGACGACCGACGATTTTATCAAACGTGACGAACAAAAACAGCGGACTCTAACGAGTACACCATGGCGTCGGATGCACATATCGGAATCAACCTTAACGACGATGACGACTCGTTTGAGGTTTCCCTACCCACACGGCCGATTGGAAGGAATGCGACAAAACGTAAGGGTAAATGGGCAACAAGTTCCGGTACGACGCCAACATCGGGTTTACAAGATCTTGAAGCCATTACGGCAAATATGGCTGGGTTAGAAGATCGTTTAAATGAATATTTTGGATTTAAAAAAAAAAAAGAGGTCATCAAGAGAGATAGAGCTCGTGACTTGGGAATTTATTTCAAAGACATTAATCATTTGACCGGAAAACAACTCGAAGTTGCGATGAAACAAAAGGAAGAAATAGAAAAAAATGGGGATTGTAGATTTTATTTTTAAGTATGTCTTTTTAGAAAAAAAAATGTTATGTTTTTAGTTTTAATGTCTTAATTTTTAAGTTGAATGTTTTAATTTTTAATTTGAATGTTTTAATTTTTTATGTTATGTATAATTTTAATATTATTAACTAAATGTTATTTTTTATTTCAATATTTTTTATTTTAAGTTTAAAATGAAAATAAAATAAATCGAATGACATCCACACCTCCGGAATGACATCAAAATGGAAAAGAATGGAAAAGCTGACGTGGCTGCAGATTTGCTTGGCATCCTCGCCAACCACTCCCTTTGGCCTTATGCCACTTTACCTTGGGTAGATCACATGTACCCCTCTACCCTCCATCTGCGTCAAACTTGGTCAAAACTTATTTATCTTTTTTTTTTTTTTTTACTTTAATCTCTTAACCACAGGGAGAATAGACTCTCAACCATTCCTGCATTTGTAGATATGACTTAAAAATTCAAAGCTTTATTGAAGGTAACATACTTTAGTAGTGTTCTAAAATTATAACAAAGTACAAGGTAACATTTGTAGATATGTCTTGTGTTACGTGTTTTCGATTATCTTAGATTATCTTATTTATTTATATATTGTGGTAATAAGATTATAACAAAGTACATAAAAAGAATACTTGTCTTGTGTTACGTGTTTTCGATGGAAAAATGAACAACCATTTAATTTAACCAAACGTAATAAACAAATAAAATAAAAAGTATAAATTTAGGAAGTAATTAAATTAGATTTTCATTTTACATAGTACTTAATTTTAAAAAGTCATTAAACAAAAGTCAGGACAAATATAATTATTAAACGACAAACATTAATTGTTTTATTACATCAAATTCACAAAACATAAAAAAAAATAAGTATATTATCATTCCAATGGTGTAACATTAAGATCAACATTTCTGTGGACTTCTTCGTAAGCAAATAACTTATCTCTATACATTTCTTTCCATTCACTTATTTATTCCCTTTTCTTTTTGTATACCCGGAAACATCTGGCATTGGGTGTCCTTTTTCTAAATCAACCTTCACAAAATGGTTGTAAAATACAAATGCGATTGTGATTGATTGATTTAGTTCAGGATGCATTGGTTTTGATCTCACTGAAAAATAAGTCAAGCAACGTTCCTTTGTTAAATAATAAAAAATGCAGTTGTAGTTATTCGATATCAAGAGACCGGTGTGAGACATCCACATCCAATGACTAGCTGGAGCAAAGCTTGAACCGAAGAAATTTAAAGAGTCTTCCAAATGTTTGTAGTCATAACCATAAATGCTTATATATTTTTTTATTGTCATACAGCTCCTGTAATAGTTCATGACGAATTGTAGGCCATTCATTTTGATGTCGACCCATAGCAACAACTACTGATCGAATGCTACAGTTTCCATCTCCATTGACGTCTTTTATGTCAATGACGTATGATTGAAAAATTATGGAAGTTCTCGTAACAATGGATGTTTATAGCATATAGGTACATATATAAAATTAAAGATAGTTATTTGTCTCGTCATTCACCAAATCAATAGAATAAATAATAATAAATATTTAGCATTGTACATGAATTGTGGGATGCTGATAATAATATTCATTTTGTCTTGATGGATTAGTATAAATAAATCCATACGGCATTGTAGTTCCCAATTCCTAACATTTATCATGTAAATTATCTCAATCCAATGTCTAAAAATTAATTATTAAATGGGACCTCCAGTGTTTGTTCCTGAGAAGGTGGTTCTTCATTCAGGTCTATCTCAAACGGTGGTTCCTTATTTAGATCTACCACATATGAGCTATGTCATGCTCGCTTCACATTCAGGTCCAACAAATTCGATGCGTTTGCACAACTATGTCTGTGAGGAACATGATTTGGCATGTTAGTACGCTTAACCTTTGGACGCCCACGTGTACTCTTCTTCACTGAAGGTTCACCAATCAACATTGATGGATCCATTATTCCCTTTAGGGTGCGTTTGGTACAGGGAAATGGGAGCTGAGAAATGGAATTTGAAACAATTACCTTGTTTGTTTGGGCTTGAGAAATGAGAAATAAATCATTTCCATTTCCCTATTTTCATTTCCCTCCTATAGATGAAGAATTGGGGAGAATTGAAATTTTCAACTCTCTAGGGAATTCAAAAAAAGAAACGGAGACTTGCTATCCCCCCCCCCCCCATACCCGCTTCCAGCACCATTTCTGTTTCTCCCAAAACTGCAGAACCTCTCCTCTTCCACAGAGAAACCCTAGCCGCCCTCCTCTTCCACGCTCTCCTCTTCCACGTTTGCAGCGACGGCGAAAACCCTAGCAGCATCATCGACGGCGAACCTAGCGGCGGCATCATCTTCCCCGTTTGCAGAACCTCCGTCGCGAAAACCCTAGTGGTCGGCGTTCCCCCTCTTCCTCCTCTGTCACAAGCAAACCCGTCGGCGTTCCACGCAGCCGGCGCTCCCCCTCTTCCTCCTTCTCTGTCGCAAGCAGCCGGCGTCCCCTCTTCCTCCTCCTCTGTCGACAGCAGCAAGCAGGTTTGTATTCAAATTATTTTTTTTGCAAAAGTTTGTTTTTGCCATAAATATTTTTAGTTAATCAATATTTGTAGCAATGATATTCAATATTTGCTAGAAGTTTGTAGCAATGATATTCAATATTTGCAAATGATTCAATATTTGCTAGAAGTTTTTAGTTTATTTTTCAGATTTTTTTTAACAAGATTTGATTATAAAGATTTTGCTTACCGGAATCAATTTATTTTTTAGATTTTTTTCACATTGTGTTCTAGTGCTTACTGTTGGTACATTTGAGAATCAATTTAAGAATCAATTCTAGTGCTTACTGTTGGTATATATAGAAGATGCTTGTCACATTGTTGTTTATGATTTATACTTGTTTATATATACTTGTCACATGGTTTATGATTTATACGTCATATAGAAGATGCTTGTCACATTGTTGTTTATGATTTATACTTGTTTATATAAACTTGCCACATGGTTTATGATTTATACGTCATATAGAAGATGCTTGTCACATTGTTGTTTATGATTTATACTTGTTTATATATACTTGTTTTAATTTAGTTTTATTTACCATGTAGTCTCACAAAGGTGCCGCAAATTTTCGAGGCAAACCGTTTCCATTTTATGAGAAGTTGTGTGTCATATTTGGTAAAGACAGAGCCACCGGTAGCAAAGCAATTGATCTTGGAGAGGTTTATGATTTATACGTCAGTAAAAGTAACGGGACGGACCAAACATACATGGACAAACGATGAAGATGCAAAGTTGATCGATGCGTTGATGGAGTTGCATGCATCCGGAAAGTATGGCGGGACTGATAACAGGTTCAAACCGGGATATCTTAATGGTGTTCAGCAATTGCTAGATGTTAGTGTTCCCAATTCCGGTCTCAAAGCAGAACCACACATAAAGTCAATGATGAAGACCTGGAAGACTCATTTTAGCATTGTGTATGACATGGTTCATACGAGCGGATTTGGTTGGGACGAAGAACAAAGTTGTGTCGTCGCGGAAGATAGCGTTTGGGATGAATACGTTAATGTATAGTTTCTTTGATTTTTATAAAAAAAATTTGTTTATAAAAACTTGTTTTAATTTAGTTTTATTTATCATGTAGTCTCACAAATGTGCCGCAAATTTTCGAGGCAAACCGTTTTCATTTTATGAGAAGTTGTGTGGCATATTTGGTAAAGACAGAGCCACCGGTAGCAAAGCAATTGATCTTGGAGAGGAAGATGTTGTTCCGGAGACGCAAAGAAGTTCACCCAACGACATTGATGACATTGATTTCGTTGAAGATGCCGTTCAAGATGCTCGTCGATCCGAAGGACCAACAGATAGTGTTACGAGCAAACGTAAAAGAGGCAAAAACACAGATGGAGATGAAATGTATCGTGAGTCAATCAAGGAGATGAAAGAGGTCTTGGTTAAATTCACGGAGATTGTGGGTGAATCAATGAATGTGTTTGGTAAGGATGTGATGCAAAGAGATCAAGAAAGTATGGAAGCTAAAGAATTGTATAATAAGGTTCGTGAAGAGGTACGAGCTTTATGGATGTGTTGCGTGCACAGACATTTCTAAGCTTGACTCAAGAAGAAAAAAATGAAATGGTAAAGGCATACGTGGATGGTTGAATGCTTTGGGATGAAGAACAAAACTTTATGCTTTTGTTTGATTTGGTTTTTTTGAAGAAAAACATGTTATTTGGGATGAAGAACAAAACTTTATGCTTTTGTTTGATTTGGTTTTTTGAAGAAAAACATGTTATTTTGGATGAAGAACACAACTTTATGCTTTGGGATCAAGAACACGACTTTATTTTGGTTTTTGGTTATGATTGTAAGAACTTTAATTATTAACTTATGCATATTTTTGCTTGTTTGAATGTTGCAATAAATTTTAAAAAAATCAACATATATGAATGTTGTTTTTGGATTTATCAACATATTTGGTGTTTATAAAATTTATTTTGGACTAACCAAGATATTATAAAAAGAATAATTTTATAAAAATCACCTTTAAAAAAATAATTGATAAAGATAAAAATGTTATACAAAATATGTTGGTCATTTTTTGTTTTATCAATAAAATGTTTAATTATTAAAAAAAATATTATTTTGGGTTTGAATTAAAAATTGTTAAAAAATAATTATGATTAGAAATAATAAAATGTATAATTACAAAACTCTATGATGAATTCTCTGTTGTACCAAACAAGAGAAATGATTCTCTGTTACAATTCTCTGCTGAATTCTCTATTCTACCAAACAGGTGCATCAATTCTCTTTCTCCAGACCAATTCAATTTCTCGGCAATTCCATTCTCTGTTTTCATTTCTCTGCATTTCCATTCTCTGTACCAAACGCACCCTTAGTTTCCTTAGAAGACTAAATTTGTCATGATCCTGCTATACTTTTCTTTGAACCTTTGAATCTCGTGATCACAACTAAGGTCACCGTATTCCACAGATATAGCAGGCGTTAAATCAAGCTTCTTCAAAAAAGAATCAATAGATTCTAGTGGAACAGGTAAACCTGTAATAAAATGTGACAAAATATCATTCATTTTACAAAAATTATACATATATCAATTTACTTTTGTGGATTAAATTAGACATATCCGTACTGATATAGGTCACTAGTTCATCAGCACAAGGTAATCCAAATATTGGAAATCACAATTATCCTTAGTTAGCGCTAGCCCCTTTGAACGATGAAGCTCTTCTATTATTTTTTCCATACCATCAAATGAAACAACCCCTTGCAGCTGTTGAAGTAGCGGCATGTTAAACTTTGGCTTGCGAATGATTTCGCACCTTTGAAGACTTTCTTTAATAGCAGACTCTTGTGATATTATAATTTTTTCAATAACAAGTATGAACTTGTCCAAATCAGATCTCCCCAACTCTAGATATTTTTTTAGTTTGGCATGCTGACTTTCAACTTTATTTGTTGTTGAATTTCCAAATTGGTATGTCTATCGGTTCACACAGACACGAATCTTTCAGCATACTTTTCTAGCCAAACATTTTGAAGATAACCATAAACATCTAAAACATAAAAAAAGATGAAAGTCAAACACATTAGTAATACCTAATGAATATTATTTGTTAGCATAATTTTCAATGTTATGAATGATACCTTGATGTTTGGACAATATTTTCTGTAGATCTGCATAATTTTGCATGTATGCAGTGTGTGCTGGAGACCAAACTAGATCTGTCCATTTTGCATGAAAGCAACCTCAAATCTTCTGTGAACTGATACGCGGCCGACAATGCTTTGTTACGTCATTGAATATATGCCATCTACAAAGTAAGTGATTACTTTGTGGAAAAACTTCTTCACATGCATTCATTAACACAGATCTATGGTAACGATCACACGCGGACAAATCAATTCATTAATTGTCAATTTAAGACATTTCAGTGCCCACGTATAACTGACTGTCCTTTCATTATGCATGAAAACAAAGGCTATACAAAATGTCTTGTTTGTTGGTGTGACACCAACTATCTCCAGAAAAGGGCAAATTATACTTATTCGTTTTATATGTAGCATCTATCAACACCACATATGGAAATGCTTGTCATATCATCAAGGACGTCAGATGAATGAAAAATTAATCTTCTAACTGGCCCGAAGTATCGTTTAAGTGATAGTCAAAATTACCCTTTTGTTTGTAAGATGTGCATAAGATTCTGGATTGGGGTTCTACCTTCTCGGTTAGACATCCGTAACCGATGAGGAGCATTGTATATCGTTTTCAGCAAGGACACGTTATTTGGATTTTGTTTCTTTATCATTGAAAAATCTCACGCGGTTTCACATCCAAACTTGTTAGTTGTTGCACCATACGAAATTCATCAAGGATTAATCGCATTGCATGAGAATGACCCTCTAAATATTCCGATGGTTTATGATTGTGTTCATCACAAACAACCCTTAATGTCCAAACATCTTGTAGCTTTACATACTTTCCTTTCAATTCAAATGGGCAATTAATTTTTTTTGTTTCTGCATAACTACTTCTTGGTACTCCCCCAACGATCACAACCAAGTACGACTGAAGATGTGTATCCTGGAGGTCTTGCCCTTGACCTTTTAGTAACAATAACAAAACTTTGTGATCGTGCTATATTTTCTACCCATGCCATCAGTTCTTCACGAGTTTTGAAAAAATGCATATAAAAAAGATAAAACGATCAATTAATTAAATAATAGTAATAAGATGAGATATATATTTGATCTGTATAAAAAAATCTGAATTAGTGTCTATCTTTATATCTTGCACATCTAGATGAAAAAAAGGTATAATCAGTAGAAATAATAATAAATGATTTTAAAAATGTATAATCTGTACAATTTATTATTATTTATAATATTTATAAACATTAATAAATAATTAATTCTATCTACTATTTAATCTAATATTAAATTTAAAAAAATCTAAAAAAACTATATAATCTATTTATAAACAAATACTATTTATAAAGAAAATCATTAATTATATCAAATAAAAATATATAAATATATAATAAAACTTTAAAATGAAATATCATGAATGCGGTTATCCGCAAATTTTAATAATATTTATATCTTTAACTAAAAATCTTACTAATAAATAAATAATTGTATACCCATTAAACTTTATTCACGTATATGTAACTAACTATTCATTAAAATTTATTCACGTAATACGTGAGTTCATAAACTAGTTATCTAATAAATGATGTTTACATCATTATAAAAATTATAAGATGAATCTTCATATATAAAAAAAAAGTAGAATAAAAATTGTCATGTCTATTTGAATAAAATCATATTTTTATTATACACACATGCACACACACTAATTTAGAAATATTTTTATAATGTTAAAAAAATAGCAATTGTTCATATTATATATATTTAAACAGATATATCCTATAACTAAATTATAATTCCTGAATTTAAAAATATATTAAAAATAAAAATATAAAATTATAAATATTAAAATTATAATTCTGGAAGTTTTAAAAATAAAAATGACACTTCATTTGCCAATTAACCCTCATAAGTGACTAGGGTTTCATTCTTCCTCTACTCCACTTTCTCTCTAAAGCCCTCTCTCTCCAAATTCGGCCGCCAACCCCTATTCGGCACCGACACCGCCAATCTCTCTCGCTCTCTGTCACAGCCACAACCATCGTCTCTCTCTCTCTCTCTCTCTCTCTCTCTCTCTCTCTCTCTCTTTCTCGCTCTTGTCACAGCCACCGCCACCGCCTCTCTCTCTCTCTCTCTCACGCCACCGCCCTCTCTCTCGCGCGCGCTCTCTCTCTCTCTCTCTCTCTCTCTCTCTCTCTCTCTCTCTGTGACGTTCTCGAGTTGGAGACCACGCCACCGCCATATCGACCGTCGGGTATGTCTAAAAAGAAAAGCAAAGAACAATAAATCTAGCTAGATCTTGTGTGTGTGTGTAAAATCTTAAATCTCTGGTCAAAGCCGAAAATTCATCTCTTTCTTTCTTTATATATGTACACACACACACATACATGTAAAATCTTAGATCTCTGGTGAGAGAACCACTTTTTGGGAGGGGGATTTATTTTTACTGAAAAAAAAGTTTAAATTTGAATAAAAAATTTTGTATTTGATTTCTATAAACTGGTGTTTGCTTTTGATACCTCCAACTTTACTGTTAGGTCGTCACCGGAAGTTCTGTGGTCGTCACCGGAAGTTCAGTCGGAGTCACCGAAGTTTATTGAAAATATACTGTAGAAATTCTCAAATAAGGATATATTTGACTGTCGTTTAGTTAATGAAATTATAATTTATATTGTAATAATTTCTCATTGGGACTGTAGTTTCTCTTGAAAAGAAAAATACATGACAACCATTAATTTTTGACTTTTTTTGTTGACCTTATTCATCTGCCTTGAAAAGGGACTGATTTAATTTTCATCTTGAAAAGGTAAACATTTGACTGCAAAAAGATAAATATTTATATAGGTCAAAGATAGACATGATGCATAAGAAAATAAATGTGGTGTGTAAAGAAAAACCCATGAAAATTTAGAAAAAGGTGGTTGACACTCATGAGAATAAGTAATAGGCTTAGATTAGAATCTCGGTTACCGATTTTTTTTTTATTTACCACACAACTTGGGATTGGGTTTTAAGTTTTGAACCAAAAAAATAAAAATATCAATCTCTCTATCGCTACCTTTTTCTCGACACACACATACGCTATACATATATACATACACATGCGGATACATATACATATACATACACACATGTATGTGTGTGTGTGTCATAGTCACATAGTTCGTGTTTCACTTCGACACGGGAACGCGGTTCGCTAGGTAGGCCGTATCCGGTACGGAGGGGGTAGGTTCATTTCGGAACGCTCGAGTACGGTGAACCATATAGTTCGGTACGATGTACCCAATTTAAAAATAGAAATTTTAAGGCATATTCAATTAAAATAGAAGATTTAGAAACAATAAGTTAAGAAAAGAAACAACTTCTTAGAATCCAAAATAGTATATATTCAAAACGAGAACTTGAAATCAAAAGTTCAAAACAGTACATAATGAAAATAGAAACTTGAAATCCAAAACAAAACAATACATAATCAGTGTACTACTCTACTCGCTGCCCTTTTCCAATGCTGTTGTCCTCGGCTTCGTCATCCAAATTCCCCCGCACCATTTCCTCTAAACGTGCACTCGAACCTTCGATGTATGCGTTTTCCGGATTAATGTCCCACTTTTTGTAGGGCCCGGATTTATATGATTCTGAAAACTGGGATTGTAGACGAATGTTCGAGTGAATGAATACAATTTTATCCGCTCTTTTGCACTTCAACCGATTGCGCTTGACATTTTGGATACAGGAGTATGTACTCCAATTCCTCTCGGCCGAAGAACTACTAATTGGTTGTGAAAATACTTTTTTGCTACTTTTGCCAATTCCGGAGTCTCCAATCCATACGTTGACCACCAATCAATTCCATCCATTGTCACAGCATCGGTTTGCGTTGCGATCTTAGAATAAATTTCTTTCTTCATATGAAATATCACGAATTGGTCTCGTAACATCTTTTCTTCTTCACTTTCCGCAATTCTTTAAAATGCTTCCGTAACACAAAGTTACAATCTCCTTGTCTTGGTTAGGAGCTTTTCTTGGGATGCCGCCGAGTGCCAACTTTGCTAGGTAGTGTTTATCATAAAATTTCAAAGTTAGTGCAAACCCCAAACAATGAAGCGAGATTGTCATCTTCTCCCACCTAGCCAAAATGATTTCTTCAACATCGAGGTAGTAACTTGAATACTTATTTCCATCATCACAACCTTGATTTCACCAAGCATATTATCCATCCTTATGTAGATTTCTCCCATTTTGGGACCTTTACCATCAGCAAACTTGAGTACTAAAAAAATGAGTTTCGTAAATGCCAAAATATTGTCAACATCTTCCCAAAACTCATCACTGTTGATCGTGTCGGCAACACTCGACCCAAGTGTACTAGTGTTTTCGTCACCCTTTTTGATCCATCCCCTCCAAGAATTGAGCACTATAGTGGTGGCAAGAGATTCCCGACGATCCACCAATCTTTTCAATATAGAAATAGATATGACCGAGTGATTAATCTTTATTATAATGCAAATAGAAGAGTATAATATTGTGAATAAGAGAAAATAACAAAGGCCCTATATATAGATCAAGGAACCCTAACACGAGCAAACCCTAAAAGCCCAAGGACTTAATGGGCCTAACTTTATTATAACCCTAATATCTCCTCTCAAACTCACAATGCCACAGCAATGAACATTGAGAGTTTGTCCGACAAAAACCGAAAACGAGAAGCAGAGTTCGCCTTAGTAAAAATGTCAGCAACTTGTAGAGCGGAAGAAACAAACGGCAATAAAATAGTTCCCATCTGAAGATGATGGCGAGTGAAGTGACAATCAATCTCAATGTGTTTCGTCCGTTCATGAAAAACGGAATTACGAGCAATCTGAATAGCACTTTTGTTGTCACAGTGTACCAGGGTAGACTGAGATAATCGAACCCCCATGTCAGCAAGTAACCAGCGTAGCCAAACAACCTCACTAGTAGTAGCAGCCATAGCCCGATACTCGGCTTCAGTAGAAGAGCGAGAAACAACATCCTGCTTCTTACTTTTTCATGAAACAAGTGAATCTCCAAGAAAGACGCAAAATCCAGTAGTGGACTTACGATCAGTCTGATCCCCAGCCCAATCAGCATCACTGTAACCAAGTAGATCAAAAGTAGATGACGAAATAACACAAGCGTCTGGAACTGAATGCCCCTTAGATATCTCAGAATGCGAAGGACCGCCCCCCAATGTGCAGTCGTAGGAGCAGTCACAAATTGACTAACAATATGGACAGCATGAGCAATATCAGGTCTGGTGACCGTGAGATAAACTAAACTACCCACAATGGTATGATACAAAGTTGGATCATCAAGAGGAACACCATTAGTAGGAAAATAACGAGCATTAGTTTCCAAGGGAGTATCCACAGTCTTGTTGTCAGATAGGCGAGCACGTTCAAACAAATCCGAAATGTACTTAGACTGGGACAAAAGATATCCTTTGTCAGAGTGAGCAACCTCTATTCTCAGAAATTAACGAAGCAACCCAAAGTTCTTCGTAGCAAAACGATGAGCTAAATCACGCTTCAAGGACTCAATACCGACATAATCATCACCAGTAATAATCATATCATCAACATACAAAGACAAGAGTATCCGTCCTACACTCGTACATTCAACGAACAAAGCAGAGTCATGGTTACTGGAATGAAAACCAAGAGAGGTGATCACAGTGGAAAACTTCTCAAACTAAGCACGAGGAGGTTGTTTGAGACCATATAAGGCTTTGCGCAGACGGCATACTTCTCCTGACTTGTGAGCAACACCAGGAGGAGGAGTCATATAGACCTCCTCATTCAAATCACCATTCAAGAAAGTATTCTTGACATCCATCTGAGAAATCTTCCACTTGCGAATAGAAGCTACTGCAATCAACATAGGAACTGTAGTCATTTTGGCTACAAGAGCAAAAGTCTCCTCATAATCCAGACCATATTCTTGCGAATATCCCTTAGCAACCAGACGGGTTTTATACCGTTCAATAGATCCATCAGACTTAGTCTTAATCTTATATACCCAACGAGAACCAATAGAATGCTTTCCAGATGGCAGCGGAACCAAATCCCATGTACGAGTCTGATGAAGAGCAGTCAATTCCTCAGCCATAGCATCCTGCCAAAGAGGATCAGAAACAGCCTCTCTAAAAGAGTTGGGTTCAGACAGACTGTGAACTTTAGCAATAAAGGAAGCAAACGAAGATGAGTATGATGAGTAAGCAAAATCAGAAAGTTTAGTGGACTTACGAGGACGAGTTGACTTGCGTACAATAGAAACCTCTGCATTCTCAACCGGTGATGGGATGGACATAGGCACAGACGGAGCTGTAGGAGTCTCTGTAACAGAGGCATCCATTGTTGTAGATGTCTCAGAAGGCTGACTATCCATGTTATCAAGATCATCAGTGAAAGGATCAACAAACGAAAGATCAGATCGGGTCATATCATGAGATTTGGCAGGAATATAATAAAAAGGAATATGTTCCAAGAAAATCACATGACGCGAAGTGTAGAGCTTTTGGCTTATTGGATCAAAACAGCGATACCCCTTTTGACTAATCCCATAACCCAGAAAAACACACAATGCAGCTTTGGAAGACAGTTTATTGCGTTCTACATGCGAATGAAGAACAAAGCAAGCACAGCCAAAGACACGTAACGAAGAGTAATCAGATTTAGACCCATAAAGTTTTTCAAAAGGAGACAGACCAGAATTATGGGCCGTAGGAATGCGATTAATGACATAAGCAGTAGTATAAACTGCTTCCCCCAGAAAATGTTAGGAACCTCAGAAGATAGTAATAGAGAGCGAGCAGTTTCAACGAGATGGCGATGTTTCCTTTCAGCAACGCCATTTTGTAGAGGAGTGTCAGTGCATGAAGTTTGGTATAGGGTACCATCAGAAGAAAGTAATTGTGTGAACTCATTAGAAGTATATCTCCCTCCCCCCCCTAAGTCACACCTAAAGCATTTAATAACAGCTGAATGTTGGGTTTTGACAAGAGCACGAAAATCCTTGTAAACAGAAAGAAAATCTAATCTATGTTTCATAAGATATACCCATGTATAACTAGTGTAATCATCAATGAATGACACATAGTATTTGGAACCCCCTTTAGAACAAACAGGTGCATGCCCCCACACATCAGAATGAACAAGATCAAATGAAGCATAAGAACAAGACATACTTTTATTAGAAGGTAGGGCTGAAAATTTTGCTAGTTTACACCCACTACAATCAGAAATATTAGATTTATTCAAATGTCCTAAACGCCTGTAGAGGCTAAAAATTGTAAACGAGAAGTAGACACATGACCCAAAGGAGAATGCCATAAATAAAAATCAGATGACAAAGAAGACAAACGAAATGAAGACAGATCAACACCCGCAGCGGCAACATTAGATAGCTTGAGATCACCCACAACATATAGCTCCCCTAGCTTATGGCCTGTCCCAATCACTGTCTGAGAACGAGGGTCCTGCACAGAACAACGAGTGTCAGAAAAGAGAACTTGATATCCAGATTTACATATTTGACTGAACGAAGCAAGATTCATGGTAAGAGTAGGGATATAATATACATTAGTAAGGGACACATGTGGGGAGGCAACTGTACCAACACCTTCTATAGGCATAGGTGTTCCACTAGCAAACATAACAGATAGAGAAGAATCAGGAGATAACGAAACAAACGAAGACAAATGAGGTGACATATGATTGGACGCTCCTGAATCTAAAATCCATAAGGATGAAGGTATACATGAATTACCAGACGAAGACAAACCTGAATGAGGAGAGGTTGACATGGCAGTGGATGTAGTGGAGAGGAATTGTCGAAACTGCTCAAACAAATGAGGATCCAAAACAGATGGAGAGGGATTGGTATCACTAGAACCCGAAATCAACCGAAGGTGTGACAGCAGCAGCATTAAACTGAGGTAGACGAGACGTCCATGTAGAGGATCGGTGACTTATTCTGCGACAGAGAACGATTTGGCTGCTGTTTACTTTTACTGAGCAATAAAGGGCAATGAGACTTCCAATGATTCTTCTGTTTACAATAAGCACACTCATCTGAAGCAATCTTAGAGGCAGGTCGCGTCTGATTAGAGTTGGACGAATGAGACCGTTGTGGGACAGCAAAGACATCAGGGGTAGCAGTAACAGATGATTTAGTCCCCTTTTCACCCTCTGAGACTTCAAACGAGTTTCCTCTGCTAATAATTCATGAACCACCGAATCAACAGTAGGAAGAGGCGAGCGGTGAAGGATTGTCCCTCGTAATCCTTCAAAATCAGTCCGTAAAGCCATCAAAAACTGTACCAAACGTTGTTCCACTCTCCTATCAATATATGGCTGAAAAATCTTCAAAGCGACGGATTCAGTAAGAGCCAATTGGTCCCATAAGTCAGACATGGCAGATTAAAACTCCTGAATACTCAGTGTATTCTGTTGGAGCGCACGTATATTGGTTTCTAATTGATACTGCTTAGCGAAATTAGATTGCGTGTAAATTCTCTCCAAATGGTCCCAAACCTGTTTTGCGGTATCATATTTTGCTAACTGAATGCCAATAGACTGAACCATAGAATTATTGATCCATGTAATAATCTTAGAGTTATTAGTCTCCCATGTATCAATAGCAATAGCATAATCAGTAGCATCAACATCAGTAGGTTTAACCTTAGTACTAGAAATATACCCCCACATAGACTTTCCACGCAAGAAATTTTTCATCACATAACTCCAATACCCATAGTTCTTACCATCCAACTGAACGCTAATAGCCTATAAGGAATGCTCTTTTCCACCCACCATGATAGAATAACCAAACAAAAAGAACACTCGAGCAAATAACGGTAAATGACCACCCAACCGAGTACCAATACCAATATACCACAAAACCAAACAAGTAAAGCCGCAACAAACTAATAGAGCATGCAAATGGTAAACCCTAATGCAAAATCACATCAACCCACCGACAACATAACATGTAACAGCCATAGAAAAAATAAAAATATACCAATCAAGATTGATTTCAATGAGACGGCTCCACAAAAAGAAAACGCACGCTGTCAATAGTGACCACAAAATCCGCAACAAACTGAAAGTATAAAATTAATTTTGACAGCCTGGAAGCGGCGCTGTCAACAGAACCACCAAAACAGTTTTCTTGAACCAAAATTATTGACAGCCAAAACAAAGATGATTTCGATTTACCGAACGAATCCCATGTCCGCAATATTACCCAAACGAAACAATTTTAATAGCAGCAAGCGATGAACATACCAGAATTGACAGATCAGAAACGGCGAGCAGATCAGAAACGACAGCAAACAAACGAGAACGGCAGCGGCGAACAAAAGCACCCAAAAATCCGCGAAACCGGTGTTTACCAAACAATCAAGCATAGATCGACGACTCTGATACCATATAGAAATGGATATGACCGAATGATTAATCTTTATTATAATGCAAATAGAAGAGTACAATATTGTGAATAAGAGAAAATAACAAAGGCCCTATATATAGATCAAGGAACCCTAACACGAGCAAACCCTAAAAGCCCAAGGACTTAATGAGCCTAACATTATTATAACCCTAATATTCAAAAGTATATAGTGTGATGCAAATCTTGTATTCGCCACCTTTAACAACTCTAAAATTGAATTTTCTTGAAAATTTGGTAAGGCGTGTGTGTGGTTAAGGAAATACTTGACAATCGTTTTACCTCGCTTATATCGCTTATATGTAGAGTTTAACCAATAAAATTTAGTAGACAAATCTTTAAAAATCAGGTTCAAAGAGTGCACACAACAAGGTGACCAAAAAATGTGTTTGTATACCTTTTCGATTTCCCGGCCAGCCGCTTTGCAATTGGCTGCGTTATCGGTTACGACTTGCAACACGTTGCTTGGACCAATTGTCTCGCTTGCTCCATTTAGAAATTTGGAAATCTCCACTCCCGTTTTCTCGACATCCGAAAAGTTTTCCGCATACATAAACAAGACACTACGCGAGTTGATAGCTAGAACATTGATAAGTGGTTTTTGTTTGACATCGGTCCACCCATCAGAATCAATGGAAACTAGGGGTGTTCATTATCGGATTATCTGATTTTCGGATATCCAAATTTTGGATTATCCAAAAATTGGATACATGAATTTTACTATCCGAATCCATATCCGATTTTCGGATTATCCGAAAATCGGATATCGGATTATCCGGAATTTAAAATTTTTAATTAAACTTAAAATTATAAAATGAATTCAAATATACAAAATACAAATCTATATACCTTTTAATATATAAAAAAGTAATTGTGTCGTAAACGAAATTATATCATACTTTTTTAACTTAAAACAACAAAAAACATGTCAAAAAATAGTAAACTACATTTAAAAAAAAAAGTTCAAAATTTTTTTAAAAATTGGATTTCGGATTTCCGGATTATCCGAAAATCCAAAATTATGCAAAATCTGTATCCGAAATTTCGGATTATCCGATTTTCGGATATCCGAAATTTCAGATAATTTCACTTCGGGTTTTCGGATCGTATCCTCGGATTCAGATATTTTTGAACACCCCTAATGGAAACTCATTGAGTGTACCACTTGTCTTTCACTCGTGTTAGTTCCTTTTCGACATCCCTAACACACTCGTCAAGTAGCACCATTCTAGCCTTTTCAGATGACGGAGGTTTGATGGCATCGATCATTTCAAGAAACTGAGGGTTGCGCAACACGTTAAATGGAATTCCATTTTCACAAAGCACTCTTATAATCTTCAAATCAACCGCATGCCGCTCCAACATTCTGATTGATTCTTCCATGTGTTTTCTTGAGGAAACATTTTTTGAGAATCTTTAACGACTTTGAAACCGCATCACCAGATTCTATTTCTTTTACCTTATTTAAAAGGATTTCATACTTTTCTCGATTTTTAAGCTAAGCCGGACACCTTCTAATCTCAGATTTTTTTCCCGACGGGAGGCCCAAAGAAATGAACGTGAATTCTAGTGTAAGTTGCTTCCTGCAGGACCTGCACAAACAAATGTTACTTCTTCTAAAAGCGACTTGCTTGAATCTTTGTCAGGCCTTTGAGCTAGTCTTTCCCTTGTATTTGATGCTGATCGAGTATGGTCCTCATCAGTATCACTTATATCAATGAAACGTTCAGCCTCATTTTCCTCTACTGGAGTACCAGTATGCTTCCCAAATACCATTTTATGATGATTTTGATTGGGAGAAAGAAGTAAGAAGAAGTGATGTAGTGAACAACCAATAGAAGATGATTGTAAAGTTCAGTGTTCTTAACATATTTATAGTAAATCAACAAATCAGAAAGGTGGAAGGAAGCGGAACAAAGGGTCGTTCAATTGTGTATTTCTAAGAGACGCTGATTCTTCAATTCTTCAATCGCTGTGTAATTCTAAGAGACGCTGATTCTTCAAATAGTTGTGTATTTCTAAGAGACGCTGATTCTTCAATCTCCCGCCCGGTAGCCGCGACTACGATCGATTTGACCATCGATTGGAATCGAATTTACCTTCGATCGGGATCGATTTGAACATCGTACCGATTATTGATCCGTTGTACGTTTGGAACGCTTTCGTTCCGCGATTGGAACGGGCCTAGCGGTAATCCTAGCGGATTGTGTGACTATGGTGTCTGTGTGTGATAGGAATTGAAACAGTGAACTAAGAAGAAGAAGAGCTGAATGATTAGAAATCAAAGATAAACAAATCAGTAAGGAAACGTTGCTGTCCAAACTCAGAAGAAAACAAATTCTCTCGGCCCAAGCTACTAGCCAACTTAACAAACAATCTCTCACACACCCCCTCATTACATCCAATTGATGTGTATAGCCCTCTCATGCTTAACTATTTTCTGTTATAAACTTTCCAGGCCCAAGGCCCATTGGGTTTACCCAATCATTAGTATGTTCTCTATCAATACCGGCGCCATAAAGAACAAGCTGACTTTGATTTTTATATGCCTCGTCGTAAATAGGTTCTTCCACAATGTTGTTTTCCCATGCAATAAGCCAAAGTCGTATATGTCTTCCATGCTTGTAAACCATATCAGTAAGAAACAATGCAGCAAACTGATTTCAAGGTGGTTATTAACTATCTCAATTCGGCCATCAGTTTTGGAGTGTGAAGCAAAACTAACCCTTGGCTTGTTGGTCGGTAACGAAAAAACTTTCTTCCAAAATGTGCTCAAGAACAGTGAATAACGAGCAGTTGACTTGGATTTTGGTATTCCATGTAAGTGGATAATCACCCTTAAAAAAATTCTAGCAAGGGTTAGCCATACGCGGGAGCTTGGATGGAATAAAGTGGCAATATTTCGTGAGATAGTCATCTACAACATAGAGTGAATGCACATCGATATTAGAAGAGACCTCACAGAGTTGTACCTTCGTTCCTTGGTTTGTAAAACCAAATTCTCGTGTCTGCCAATTGAAAGGATCATCACCCATCGTACCTACCCAAGCTTTACCCAGTGATCCTAGTTTGTCGATGATGGCACTGACCATATTGGAAAACATTCTAGTTTGGACGAAAAAATTCTTGCACTGCTCTGTGTTCCATATCCGATATTCATCTCCCAACTTCCTGATCGTATTGATATTTAATACCAAGGGAATGACTAACCTTTTCGAGAAGAAATTATGTGTGGCCCTTTGGCAATTAGTATCAAAGCATGTATCCTGCTTAAGTCAACAACGAAGACTCCAACTCCCAAGGTTGTTCCTACCATACGAATCTTGCAATCGCCAACTTTTTCCCCTTTCTGTAGGTAACAACTAGGGATGAGCTTGGGACTAGTACAGTACTGACCCGTCCCGAATCCCAATTTTCCGACTCTCAAATTAGATGAAAATATGATACCGAGTACCGTACCAAGTTGTGATATTCAGAATCAGTACAAATACCGTATTCAGTACCGGGAAGTCGGTACTAGTCACGTTTGGTACCATTGTTCGATATACAACATATAATAATACATGACGTACAATACTAAAAAAATTGGTAACAGTTTTTATACCAATTTGTAACAATTTTTATAGTGTTATAAATGTTAAAACTAAAAATAAAACACAAAAAACCCCATAGTAAAAAATTAACAACGGTTTTATCTAACTGATGGCAGTTTCATAAGTGTTAAATAATTGTTTGCCAATAATGATGAATGAGAAATTGGGATTTAAAATGGGTTGTGTATATAAATAGGAGTTAGGAAATGATATGGACTAAAATAAAAAAATTTTAAAACGTGACTATTTATATCACCGATTCGGTATCGGGAATTCCCAAATTAAACTAGTCCCAACTCCCACTTTCCCAACTCCCAACTTAAGTCATATATGGATCCCGAGTACCGTACCATCTTCGGCTAATCGGTACCGGGACAGGTTCGGGACGGTACCGGTACGGGACGGGAAAAATGGGATTTTTGCTCATCCCTAGTAACAACAATGTACTTTCAAAGCATTTGAGCCGAGAGTATTTTGGGCCACAAGTGAAGCACAAATCTTTTCTACGCAAATCCTCCAAATTCTATTTGGTTAAATGGTGAGTCCTAGTGTTTCGAAAATAGGAATTGAAACATTGAAATGAAAGGGTTAATATCGATCCAGTCCCTTGATCTTTTATTCGAGTGTTTTAAGTCGTGAACAATTTTTGTTTTATTCAAAATTATATATATTTAATTTGCTATATGTTTAACCGGTAGAACATTTAGTTCATCGAATAGTTTAATATTGAAAAAAAGGGAGAATTTCGTATATATTCTTGTAAACCTTTCTAATTACGTATATATCCTTACAAACTTCCATATTACATATATATCACTCCAAACCTTTAAAACTCACTAATATATCCAAATATCTAATTTATATTTATTAAAGTATTTAAAAAATATATAAAAACTATTTTTTAATTTATTTATTAAAGATTCCTTTGAAAAGTAAGATCTTTTATGTTTATTCAATGGATTCACACATCGGTTTCGAAAAATCTTGGAAATTTTTTTACTAGGTCGTTCTATGCGAGATGCGGTTTCACAAAAAAAAAACTTGCTTAACCTTCTTTTTATGCGAGATGCGGTTTCAAGAAACTTAATATTGCCGGTATATATTCTAACTGTATCGACCGTTGAACAAAAAATTGAAACTTCGTCTATTGAATTAAGAAAGTTAGTTTATACTAATTAAACTGTGACAAAATGTTTCTTGGTCACTTGAGTTTGAAGAAGAAATCAACCAAAACCATATATTTCTAGTTTTTAATTGAATGATTGCTTTTGAATATGCATTTTAATTAGAATGTTTAATGTGTGCAGTATTTTTTTTTTTTGCAGTGTTTTAATTGAAATTTGTGTGGTTTTTTAATACACTTTTAGTGCAGTTTTTATGCATTTTAGTGTAGTTTTATGTAATTTTAGTGCAGTTTTTATGCAAAAATAGTGCAGTTTTTTTTTTGTAGATTAATGTAAATATATATGCAATCCTTCTTTTGTGGAAAAATGGTAATTTGGGGATTTACAAATAAATAAATTAAAAAAAATGATATTTGATATTTTCTAAAGGATTTAATAATAAAAAATTAGATATTTGGATATATTAGTGAGTTTTAAAAGTTTAGAATGATATATATGTAATAAGGAAGTTTACAAGGACATATACGTAATAAGACAAGTTTACAACGACATATATGAAATTCTCCCAAAAAAAAACCAACTTCTTTTTTGTAACATCCGGCATTAAACCAGGTTAGCAACTACGACCCAGTTAGTATTTAATGGCCAATTATAACCTAATCAGTGGTCATTAGAAATTAACCAAAGTGATTAACAAGGTTCATGAAGAAATTCAACTCAATTAGAATCAAATTCATCGGTGCGATGAATCGGGAAATTAATTAATCCGATCGATTTACGATATGAGGGATTAATTCAACTAAGCACATAATTAAATTATGATTAGTAACACTAATCAAACACTAATACAATTACTTAACATTAATTATGCAAGACTAAAACAATTCATTAAAACAATGCATCCATAAGTATTTATGAAATTACAAGAAAAGGAAAATACAAGAATACATTTCTAAATACATTTATACACAAAAAAAATATATAAAGACATGTATAATACATGTATGGCTGGCCTATAGGCCATGTGTGTATTAGAAGTTGACTTTTATTTTTTTAATATTACTTTAAACACAATCATTTTGTTTAAAAGTGCACTCTACCTTTTCATCCATGCCTTTCATCATTTGAAAGACCAAACACTTTGCCTATAAATAAGACCTCATTTATCACTTCTTTTCCACACTTCAAACAACAAAAACCTCTCCTTTTCTTCTCTCAAAACCGGATTTATACACTCACACATCACAAACTTGTGCATTCAAGTGTTCTTCAAGAAAATCAAGTGTTTTGGTGTATATCTTGCAAGGATTTCAACTTCTACTCAAAATCATATTCTAAATACTTCAAAGTAAGTAAATACTAACTTATTTCATCATACATTTATGTTTATATAAGTCTTGCATAATATATATAATCACCAACAACAACAAGTTTCATAAAAACTCAAGTTTATAAGTTTCTAGTTTTTATTTTTAAGTTGTTTCTTTAAATGTGCATATGAATATATGAACACATTATAAACATGTTAATATTATGAAAACATGTGTTATATATGTGTTATATAACTTTTACAACTTTTATACAAGTAGTCTTTGAATAAACAACAAGAATCATAAGTTGTTTCAAGTTTATAAAACTGCGGATTTTCGGCAGAAAATTTATATCGACTTTGAAAAATCATAACTAATTCATAACTCAACGAAATGAGTTGATTCTTGTCTCAAAAGTTAGATCTATGTCTTAACTATAGATCTGGAATTTTTCATAATTTATTTTGGAGTTTAAGACCTCCAGAAATTATTTGGGAAACCGAAAGTTTGACAGCTCAAAAATGGCCAACATAGGGTTTTTAACGAGCTTTTTCACCAACCTAAACATCTCGAAAAATGGCCGTTCTTGATTCTAAAAATCCTTTGTATATAGTAGTTTAATGTCCTAGAAAACCAAAGTCTAAAACATTTTGGAGCTTGGTCAAAAACAACCTCAAAGTAGGCCGAAAAACCTCCGAAAAAGCTGGAAAATTATATATATATAAACTTGACGTTTTAAGCGAATTTTATTTATAAACTTGTAATGTTGGGTGATTTAAGACATAAAAATCTATAAATATATATATCATCATATATTAGAGATATTAAGTCCTTATTATCATTTAGGACTCGATTAAACTCACTCGACGCATCATCCATCCATTTACGCTAAAAGCTTTTTACGCTAGATTTTTGTCATCGCAATCCCGGTGAGTTCTCATAGCCTCTATTTTCACACAGTTATGTTTTGGGGATGAAATACATGCTTCGTTTTTATATGGACACGGAAATATCTCCATTTCTATTATGTATTACACATGTGGTTCCATTAGCCCTGATATCATGAACCGTTAATTGCATTTATTTGTAAGCGCGAATATATTGTGGATAGATCTATTGGGAGTCATGTCTCCCACTCGGGTTAGTCGGGTCGGCTAACAGCGGGTGCATATATATTCAACACACGGTATTACGTATGGGAATACTGCACAGGGCAAACTCATTTTAATTAAGCTTCGGTTGCATGATGGTTTATATGTAATACATAACAAGGAATTTATGATTTTATAAATTCAATCTCTATTATTGTTGTCCATACAAGTCAGATTTACGTGTAAACCTATGAGCTCACCAACAATTTTGTTGACGTATATTAGCGTGTATTTATAGGAAATTAAGGCAATTCCATCACATCGGTAGTATTTTCAAGCTTTCGCATTTAAGGAGTCGCACTCAGTTTCAAACCATCGGAGATTTATTTGCATTATTTTGGATGATTTAATTATGTATTTAAATCTCTGTACCTTGCGAACTTCTCTTTATCATTTTGGGTTATGTGAAACATTTATATCTTTTAAAGTTACGCTGATGTATTTTTGAAAACGTCCATATAGTGGTCGTTCATTATGATTATGGTTACGCTTCCGCGACGTCGCGCTTCGTTGCCAACCGGGGTAACGGGGTGTGACATTTTTTTATTTCTACAATTAAGTCACTGGACTTTTTTTTATATTGTTTAGATCACTCTACTGTTTATCGGTTAAGGACATGCTAAACAAGTCAAATATATAGTTTTGAATGGAGATAAAAATTGTCAGAGACTTCAACACTCTAAAAAAAAGTGTAGTGACTTAATCGTAAATCCATGAAAATTCATAAAGTTTTTTCAATATTAACAAAAAAAAAGTATAAAAATACAGAAACGAGAACTAGAACTTTTGGTACATGTTTGACATGGTCTGTTGGTTTCACCAACAAAATTTTTGCCTAACGTAGGATGTGGTAATGCAATCCTTTTGTATCATTAACTAATAAAGATAATTACTCTTACCTACATTTATTTGGTATCTTTTCATAAATTGCATGTTGATCCTTGTGGTTTAAGGATTATCATTGTGTTTTTCATTTCATAAATTGCATGTTGGTACTTGTAGTTTAAGGATTATTATTGTGTTTTTCATTAATTGCGGAAAAGTCTTGTAGTTTAAGAAAATAATTACAAAAAGGTCTCATTAGTTTCTTACATTTAGGGTCCTGTGGTTTCCTATACAATAAATGTCCATATGGTTTCCTAAATCGGCTTTCCTACACACACATACCATTTTTCCGAACGAAAAAAACTCGAATTAAATTGGTTCGTCGTTTTTCCGTTACGTTATATTGGAAATCGAAATGTTTTATCATTTTTACTTATAAAGCATTAAAATTAGACTATTTGGTTGTTTTTTACATTTGGTTAAATAAAAAATCGGAATGGTTATTCATTTTTTCTGTCAAAAGTACTTAAAAAAGATTTGATTGGTCGCTTTTTCCATTTGGTTAACCATTTCGTTTGAAAAATTGAAATGGTTCGTCGTTTCAATTTTAATGTTTTCGCTCGAAAAAAATAACGAACCGTTTCGGTCTTCAATTTAATCAAACGGCAGAAACAATCGCTTAATCTAATTTTTAATGTTTTTTTAATTGGAAAAAACATTTAAAAATATCGATTTCCGATTTAACCAAACGAAAAACGACTAACCATATTAGTTCTTTATATTTTTGCTCAGAAAAATGATGAACCATATTAAATTTAAACGATTGGAAATAACGTCAACTAATTTAATTTTAAATGTTTTTGCTCGAAAAAAACGAGAAACTCTTATTTTTAATTTAACCGAACGTAAAAACAATTAATCAATCTATAAATTTTTCCGATAGAATTAAGGTTAAATTATTTCACTTTTTAATTTTTGTTGAATAGAAGAAATTCATGAAACAACGAACCATTTAGATTTTCAATTTAACGAACAAAATATATATATATATATATATATATATATATATATATATATATATATATATATATATATATATATATATATATATATATATATATATATATATATAGATTTGGGTTCAAATGAGTACCACTAGTTTTGCGGAGTACCGGAGGTACCTCGCTTAAAATTATTTTTTTTGAAATTTTTTTTCATAATCATGTTTAAATTAATAATATAAGACTACTTGCAAAAAATCACACATAAACACACACTATAAGTATGTGAAACGTGCAAGTTCACATGAACTGCACTGTTGTGAACGTATGTTCACAGCTAAGCATGTTCACATGAATTTTTCCACGTTCACATGACTTTTAAGAGGCTACGAAGTGTGAATGCGTGTATTTCTTTTACAAATATGCTTATATTATTTGTATCTAAATGAATATGAAAAAAAATTTAAAAAAAAAACTTTTTTTCGGAGCATGTTCACATCTTAAACCCGTGTGTTCACAGGTACTCACGGTACTCTGCATTTTTTAGGTACTCACACGAACCATATTCTATATATATATATATATATATATATATATATATATATAATTACTTAAACCGGAAAAGACTTATCTTTTCAAACAAAGTAAAAAATATATAAAATTTCACAAGCTTAATAAAAAATATAACTAACTAAAAATTGAAAACTTATTAAAACTAAATATTACATAAACAAACTGATGCAAACTGATTATTAAATATATAACAATAAAAAATCAAAAATTTATATAAACACAAACACCCGTTGGAGGCGATTGTGAATGTAGAATGGTGAGTTTTATAGAGAGTATAGAGATTGTTTTGAAGAAAATAAAATAAATAGAAAGAAGTAAAAGAAAAAAACATGTTTTTTTGTTCATATAAAACTATTAAAAAAACAATATACTTTACACATCAACAATCAAGTCAAACCAAATTCGTAAAAAAAACATGTAACTCAATAATGCTTAAATACACAAATGTATTCACGTTGTTGTCATCATTGAAGTATTGAACATGTTTCTATTTTTTAACATTATAGCTTATCATTAGCAATAAAACGACATATTCATGACGGAAACCCGCAGCAATGCGCGGGCAACCACAACCCTAGTTTATTAACATTCTTGAATTGAAATTACTAATTTGAAGTTAAATAACAATAAAACACCGAATCCTAATTGAGGAATCATAAATCATCATTCAAATTTTTTTTTTTCGAATGTAATCATTTAGCTACAACTCTTAAAGGGGTGAAGCCATACAATAATGTCGATATGGTACCTGTACTTTGATTTTTCATACCGGTATGACCATATTTGTAATAGACCTTTGTTTTTCATACCATTAGAACCATGTTTCGTATGTTAAAACCGGGCTCTATTATGTAGAATGACCATATCGATACAGAAAATTGAAGTACACGTATCATATTGACAATTAAAAAAGTAGACGTACCATATTGATACATTTTCAAAAGTAGGTTGCTATTGTAAGACCTTAACCCTTATTTAAATCTAAATTGTTTTTTCTTTTGGTATAGATCTCAATTTTCATGGTATTAATCTAGATTTTAGGGATTTTTTTTACTTAGATTTAGGGTTTTTAAGGTTTGTGTTTTGAGGACTTTTTTTTGGGTTTCAAGCTCTGATTTCGTGTTCCAAGATTTGTATTCGGTTTTGCGGATGGTGGTGTTTTTAAATTTGAAGGTGATTTGTACACAACATAATTTTATCATATACAACATGTTTAATCTAAAATGACCATTTTATCTCTAATCATATTTTGTTTTACATAATGATTTTAGATTATTTTCGTTAGAATTCATGTGGATCCGTGTTCTTGTTTAGAGTTTGGGTTTTAATCAGGTAATTTTTGGGTTTTTGTATTGGTGATTTTTGGAATTTAGGTGATTCATCCCCTGAAACATTCAAGAAACAAAGAACATTTTAAAGAAAATTCAAGAACATAATTTTTAAAAATTAATTAAAAACTTATAGACTAGAGAATCATGTAAAAATTTAAAAAATGTTTAAGGTTAAAATTATTATGAAAACTTATTAATCCACCAAATCATATTTTTGATGATCATAAAAATGTTATCACGAATATAATGCTTAAATTAGCAAAAGGATCCGTTTATTAGTGGTTTTTTCATTTATACCTAAAAGTGTAATCAAGCTGAGTCGAGTATCACCAAACTCGAAGTTGATGATAATACTCGAACTAAGATTTGATCTCCACTTGAGTCTCATTTTTCAAACGCAAGCTCGACTCAGTCAAGTACTCGACACTATCGAGCTCGACTCAACTCGAATATGTAGCATTTATTATGTTGAAAGGTAAAAGTTTTATTCTCAGTTCGACTCGAATATGTTTGGCTCAACTCAAACATGTAATATTTTTCAAACTCGAGCTCGACTCAGTTAGATGAATTTAATTTATATGAAAGTGATAAATATCATATAAATTATATTGAAGGGTAATTTTAAACGTATAAACTCGGGCTCAATTAAGCTCGCAAGCGTATTGTGGCAGCTATTTTGATACTCAAGCTCGATTCTATAAATACTCGAATAGACGAGTATCTTGAGCCCGACTCGATTAATAGCAAGTTGATTTCCAGTTTTTTTTCCGAGCCAATCTCAAGTAGTCTGCAATTGTCTCATCTCGTTTACATCAATTTTACACCACTTTATTAAATTGGTATTTTTTTTTTTTTTATCCCGAAAGGAAATTTGACTTTTAATGATTTTTGGATTTCCAAATTCCTACTATATACACTAAATAGAAAATAAAAATGCACCATCAAATACTATCATCCTTCAAAGGTTTTCTAACGTGCATATTCTAGGTGTAAATAATAAATAAAAACTTAATAATTCAATTTTTTTATAATAAAAGTTCCAAACACATTTAAAAAGTACAATTCCTTTAAATTTTATTTCCAATTAAATATATTGGTTTCACATAATATAAAATGACAAAAAAAAAAAAATTGGTATCTTGTCTTCTTTTGTTATTTTGCCTTTTTAATAGCATTTTTAATTATAGATGTTTTTCAAAACTTAAATTCTTTTTACAATTGATTTTTATTTTATGTATTATACCTAATCGACAAACTATAATGAATAACTATATTATTAGATGACAAACTCTAATAATTAATCTTTGTAGGGATTTATATATATATGTTGTTATTTGAATATAACGGTAATAGAACTGTAGTTGAATAGTCTTCAACACTTTGTTTGTCTATTGATTTAAACATTGTATTACATTATAAATTGTAATTTTGATTATGTTAAACTGATTGTATGAGGTTTCATACAATTTTTATTGAAGCAACAACTAATTTCTTATCGAAAAGATATAACATATGAATTTCATAAGCTTGTATTATACTATCTTTATACTAACGTTATGAACTTGTTATTATTTTACTTAAGAACATCAAAGGTACATATATACATCATCATCTTTTTGAAAAACAAACATAATAGTTTACTTTAATTACTTGAAAGATAAAAAAATAACATATATAACCAACTTTTTAAATAAGCTTCATTTTCTATTAGCCTTTTATTTTCCCACATTTAACATTTATAATTACAATACTCTGTTTACATCCTAAAGTAAATTTGTATTTTCATTGTGAGACATGTCAAGTGATGATTAATTGCTTTCAAAAAATATTAAATTTTTTTCTTCACCAACTTCCACGTAACGTTTTTTTTGTTGGTTTTTTTTTCTTTAAAAGTTTCAAATATCACACTTTGTATTATGTTATTTTCAAATAGATATCTTTATTTTCAAATTTTTTTCTTTTATGCATTTAACATAGGGTCATTCTATACATACAACCCCCTTGCATTTACACATCCCTCCTAATTACATTTTTAATTACTTTAATCATTATATAATTATTAATTGATTTGACTATTAATCATTAAATAACTATTAAATGATTATCGATTGATTTTGTTATATAATAATTATTTAATTAACCATTTAATCATTATTTAATGATTGTTGATGAATTATATAAATTAAATCACCCCCCCCCCCCCCCCCTAAATTACCAAAAAGATAATATAATGATTTCATAAATTACATAATACCCCTTGATAAAAATAAATTTGTACAAATTATCACTCCAACGGTACATTCACATTACATTTAGTATTATGGGCTTGTTTATAGGCAAGTAATCGATCTTTATACAAATCTTCCCATCCACTTTCTTTTTTTGTTTGGTTTTTTTATGGAACTCAAGTTATACCCACGTACAGTCGGCATTGGGTTACCACCCTGCACATCAACTTTTATAAAATGATTTCCTTGTACATGTGCGATTGTGATGGATTCATTTTCAGAGCGTGGTGTTGACCAAAGAGGAAAATACGTCTTGCTGCCTTCATTTGTTAAACAATAAAGAATGCACTCGTACTTATTATTGATCAAAATTCCAGAATCAGACATAAACAACCAATGATAACTTTGTGCAAATCCGGAACCTTTCCAATTTAAAGATTCTTTCACCCTTTCGTAAGTGATGATTGTTTTATAATGTTTCTTATTTTTACGTAACTCCTCCAATAATTCACCGCGAACTGTTGGTCATTCGTTTTGATGTCGACCTATGACAACAACTATTGATCGAAAACCACAATTTTCATCACCCTCAACATCTTCTATGTCGATGACATATGGTTGAAAAAATGATGAAATTTCATTCATGAGTGGATGGTTGTTTCGTACTGGTTCCTATATAAAATTGATAAAAATTCTTCATATCAACCATCCAATAAACCGGATACATAACTATCAATAACACACATTATACCTGGATTGTTGGTGGATGAGAATAACACTCATCTTGTTGTGTAAGATCGTGATGAGCGTATCCATATTGACATGAACTTGCCGGTTCCTAACATTCTATATAAAGCAAAGTGAATCCGATAGATAATGAAAAACATAAATAAACATAAACATAAATATTTAATACCTGTATTGACGACTGGTAATTTATTAAGTTGAAATAAATTCCAACCTTGTAGATTAAAACATGGTCGGCAATTTTTCAAAATACTTTGGGAGATATGTGTAGGTCCCGAGAGGTTCCCAAAGTATATAGCTTTAAGCTGTAGAGGGGGGGTGAATACAACTATTTAAAAACTACACATTATTTTCTCAATGTTTGTATGTATTATCAACAATTTGTTAATTACAAACAAGCTTGAATGCGGAATAGTTCAAGCTGAGATGACAGATACAACAGTATGTTTACTAGTCTAAAACAAACTCAAACTAGAATACAATGAATACACTCACTAAGAAGCACTCACTGTGTTTACAAGACTTAAGGGAACAGCTTATGTAAAACAGCTTAGACACACAGATACTGATTTACACAGAAGGCTTGCATGCATGAAAAACACACTTGCACGTTCACTTTTGGTTTCAGCACTTAGCTTTCTTCACACTTCTTTCTGTCCTTAGAAGCTTCCTTTTATACTCACTCAGAGGATCTAAGAGAAACATCTTCATTGGACGGAATGAAAAAGGAGAAGTCTTGTTGAAAAGACAATATAACCTTTTCTGCACTTTTCTGAAAAGCAGACTTGTCTTCACATGTGCAGAACTTTTGTCTTTTTACTTTGTCTACTGTTGCATTGCCTTTAACTAATTTAGGAATGTCAACTTTGCGTCTTTCTTCCTTGTAAAGGCCTATTTTGATATAAGAAAAAGGTCTGTCACCCTTTTTCAAATAACCTTTTGTCTTCATGTTACAGAACAGCTTGGGCAGGCTGAGCAGTTCTGTTTTCCACTTTGTCTTCGACTTTGTAAACTGATCTTGTAGTCAAAAACAATACATGATGACTTGGAAACATATTCCATAAAGTGTTTAGCCTGTTCACAAAGAACAGGTTCTGTTCACAAAGAACAGAACACTTTAAAAATGCCCAAGCTGCTCAACAGTGTAGAGCAGCGTAGACAGTTTATGTCCAGCCTGTCCAGCAGACAGAACAGCTTGGACAACTGTCTTAGTTGCAACACATGCAACACATAGAACAGCTTTAGACTGATATTGCAAATCATTTTCAGGTTTCAATAAGGCATATAACAGGCCTTAAATTTAACCTTCAAATGCATCAACAGGTTTGATTATAAATCTCCCCCTCAGATGTAGAACAGGTTTGACTGAGGCCTTTTTGTGCCTAACAATCTCCCCCTATTTGCAATAACCAGTCTAAGCTGGTCTTATCAAAAATCATTGTATATTTTTACAGTACATTTTGCAGAATTGAAATTACAACATTACAGTAATTACAACATTACAGTAAAGTAAAAGATCAGTTTAGATATATATACACTGATTCTTGATTACATACAACAAGCACATGTTTTTACAAGAGTACAACTAATGTACTAAAGTATTTTACAACTAATGTAAAAGAAAAGATTACAACTTATGTAATAATGTACAACTAATGTACAAGATGTTTGGACTGTTTGAGTTGTGAGCAAATAATGGAAAGCCTGTCCAACTGATGGACAGCTCCCATTCTTCACCTACCCAGATGGCAGGTGGACTTTACTCCATTGGAGGGGGATCCTGGAACATCTTTTCCAGTTCTTCTCTTGTATCCTCAAGTTCCTCAACTTCACTTCTGATGACCATGAAC
>JAANYP010004825.1:0-19664 GCA_020465985.1 Centrapalus pauciflorus | reverse complement strand
TGCTGCTTTCTGCTGTTGAGGATCAGTTGCTGCTATTGCTTGGCCTGCCCTCAGGAATACTTTCCTCCCCCTTAGATTGAGTAGGGATTGGAGATTCAACCTGAGTAGGCTGAGCAGCATGGGAGGCACCTTCCAGTGTACCTATTGAAGCTCCTGCTTGTTGACCAGTTTGTGCTGCAGGCACTGGTTTCTCCTTAGGAGAAGAAGTTTTCTCCCCCTTAGACTTAGTCTTAGAGGTAGACGACTTCTCCCCCTTTGAAGGAGATGGACCATCACCTTCAACACCCGGTCTGCCTGAAGACACAAAGTCATCAGGCTTGGGGCCAACAAGGCTATTCACTAAGAATGCCAAGTTGTCCTTTACCTCTGCAAGCTGGGTAAGACAGGACTGAAGAGAAGAGGATTGGGTATCAGCAAGGGAGGTCAGCTTAACAATATTTTCCCTATCATAATCTGTGAACAGCAAACTTTGAAGCTGTGCAAGATGTAATTCGAGAGAATCTTGCACATCAGCAAGGTTTGATGACACAGAATTTGATAGGGAGCTAATGAGGTTGTTCAAGCTGGCCAGAGTAGTAGGAAGAGTAGTGTTGCAAGAAGTTAGGAGAGATGACAGCTGTTGAGAAATAGCTGTCATTGAGGACACAGAGTCCTGTTGCAGTGAAAGAATAGAGGAGAGGGAGGTGGACACATTTTGCAGCTGTGTAGTGAGTGCTAACAGCTGTGGAGAATTATCTGTTTGTGGAGTGGCAGGGAAGGAATCTTTGAACAAATCAAAGAATCCCTTAAGCTGTTCAGACACAGAGTCTGGAATAATAGAGCGTAGAGAGGTCATAGTAGTTTCCAAAGAACCAACTTTGTTGGTCAGCAGAGAAAGCTGATCCTTCAAAGGCAGGTCTTTAGGAGATGGAGGTGTATGGGTGGACTGTTTTAGATTGGGTAGATGGAGAAGATGATGAGGAGGCTGGTGTATGAGGATGGGATGGAGAGGGAAGAGGAACATTTGAAAGAAGCTCCATAGCCTGGGCAAAAGTAATGTGGCCCAACCTGGAGGGGTCAAAGGGTCCCTCAGCAGCGGCTGTAGCTGCTTCATCAGGAAAAGGGGTTGATGTTGGGGGCCTTTCAGATGCTGCTTGTGTTGCAACATCCTCATGAAGGCCAGTGGGTGTTCCCTCTGCAGTGCCTTGGTGTAAAAGCACCTCATCATGGGGAGATGGGATATGCATTTCAACATCAGCAGTGGTGAAACCTGCTGATGGAGTGTGCATAGAGGGAGCAGCCTCACCAGAGGGATGGTATGATCCCTGAGGTTCATCAGCTTGTGTTGTTGGTCCCTAAGCAGCTGTTTGGTGTAGAACAGCTGTATCATGGGGAGCAGAAGTTTGAGGCTGAGCTGCTGATTGGTCTATACCAGCAGCATGGGCACCTCGTGCAGACTCAGGGTGTAAAGAGATTTGAGTGGGGGACAGTGTGGACTCAGTATGGAGTGGAGAGGGCTCTTGTCTTTCAATATTCTCAGCCTGTTGGGAGGCTGGACTAGTTGAGGTGGTTATCTCCTTTTGTACAACTGGTTCCTGTTGGGAGGAACCAGAGGGTCTAGGCTGACTCTGGGTAGACTCAGGTTGGAGTGAAGCATGCTCCAATTGGGCTGAACCTTCTCCCAATATAGGAGAGGCAGCAGGGGTTGCTTCTCTTACAACTGAACCCTGTTGGGAGGGAATAGAGAAGGTGGTTGTTTTGGCTAGTTTCTTTTTGGAGATGGATTTTCGTTGGTAGTGAATGGATGAAGTGGGTGATTGTGGAGAGGTGATGAGGGGTTCAGACTGGACAGGTTTTGAGACTGGGTCAAAAATAGGTGGGTTGGCCTGTTCCATAGTCTCAGGTGCCACAAAGGCACCAGCTACAGAGGCTTCAGGGTGAGGAGCCTGCTCCCCCTCAGCCACAGAGGCTAAGAGAGCAGACTCAGACCGAGCTGTTTTGGCCTTCTTTTGCACAGGCCCAGCTTCAGTGGATGCCAAGGTCCTCTTAACAAGTATGGACCTGGCTTTGGATTTTCTCATGGGAGCAGCAGCTTCTGGATCCACCCTCACAGCAGAGGGTCCTTCCACCAATCCTAACAACCTCCTCATTGGTGTGGACAGAGGAGGCTCATTTGGAAGTACAGGAGTGTAGAAAACTCTATTCCCTATTACAGGGAATGCAGCAGTATGAAGTAAAGGCTGAGAGTTGTACAGATGCTCACCACAAATGTGTCTGAATATGAGGCTCAGAAACCTGGGGTATCTAACAGCAGCTGGTCTTAGCTCTTGCTGCACCAGGTTCCTCAAGTTCAGAAATATCCACTTAGCCATATCAATTGTAGTCCCATCCACCAGCTGTAGGACTATTGGGACTTCATCACGGCTCAGTTGGTCAAATGAACCAACTTTGCTGCTGAAGCTCATCATCACTGAGGCAAACAGAAAGCTGTAGGTAGGAGACAAATCCTTCCTATACAATGTTGCACCAATTTTGGGTTCTGCTACACCACAGAAGCGTAGCAAATTTCCCATTTGCTCATTTTCAGGCTGGGGCATGTCATATGATTCAGCAATGGGCAGATGAAGAACCTCCTTGAGAAGATCAGCAGTAATCTCAATGGTCTGAGTCCCATTGAGAATAGTCCCCTTGATGACTTTGGTGTTGGGGTTGTAGGCACAAGTGTACCAGAACTCGTACACCATCTCCTGGTACAGGACACCAGGAGTTGCAGTCATAGCATAGTTCAACGGATGAACTGTCAAAAACTCCACCATTTGATCATAACCTTTCCCCACATAGTTTTTGGGGATTGTAAGGTTGGCAATGTAGTTTGTGGGTTTGAGGGTTAGCATTGTGGTGACTGATGGATGCTTCTGCACATCATCACCAACAAACACTGGTAGGAAGGGGTTATTTCTGTGAACCATTTTGGGAGTAGAGAAAGTAGCAGAAGCACAAGACACTTAGTCGAATATTTAGGGTTCTTAGAAAGCATATGATAGTAGTGAGGAAGACGAAGATGTAACAGTATAAGGTATTTATAGGATTTGAATGTGAGTGTGTATGAGAGAGAAAGATTTGGGCGGTTGATTTGAAAGGTCGTTAACGGAAAACGGAACGGTTGTCCATGTCAGACCGTTTGTCAGACCACTTGAGCCCTTTTTAATCACTAACACACGTAACCCACATTATCCGCAGTAATTAAGTTAAATAAAAACATTAATTATGTAACTTAAGTTTGAAGAAAGGTAATTAAAACTGTTGGTCTAAGCTGTTGGTCAAACCTGTGATGAGCAGAGTCATCACAAGCTGTTCATTCTTCAAGCTGTTCCCTCAGCCTGTCCAACTATGTAGGAACAGGTTATGTCCAATAGCTGAGCAGGTTACAAGATAATATCTTGTAAGTCAGTGTGAGGGAATGAGAGTGAAGGATGGACCAGCAGATCAGGCTGGACAAGTAAACTGTTTGTGTTCAGCCTGTTGTATGTTCAAGCTGATCAAGAACTTCAGAAAAATGGCTAAGTACATAACACGCAGAGCCTGGTCTGTCTAAGCTGTTCTGAGAAACTTGATCAGTGTGAGACATACACAGTTTTATACCTTTGAGGACACTTAGTCACTTTTGTTTAACATGCCCAGCTTGCTGATAAGGTAATTAAACCTTGTTTCATCCAGAGGTTTGGTGAAAATGTCTGCAAGCTGTTCATTTGTGGAAATAAAACTTACCTCCACATTACCTTTCTGGATGTGATCCCTGATGAAATGATGCCTGACTTCAATATGCTTTGTTCTTGAATGAAAAACTGGATTGTTGGAAATGGCTATGGCACTTGTGTTATCACACAGAATAGGAATTTTCCTATACACAAGCCCATAATCTTCAAGCTGATGCTGCATCCACAGAATCTGCCCACAGCAGCTTCCAGCAGCAATGTACTCAGCTTCAGCAGTAGAAGTAGACACTGAGTTCTGCTTCTTGCTGCACCAACTTATCAACTTACCACCAAGGAGTTGACATCCACCTGTTGTGCTTTTCCTATCTAGCCTACAGCCTGCAAAATCAGAATCTGAATAACCTGTTAGTTCAAGGCTGAAGTCTTTGGGATACCAAAGACCCAAACCTGGTGTACCCTTTAGGTATCTGAAGATTCTCTTAACAGCAGCTAGATGAGATTCCTTTGGATCAGCTTGGAACCTAGCACACAGACAGGTGGCAAACATAATATCAGGTCTACTAGCAGTTAGATATAGCAAGCTCCCAATCATACCTCTGTAAGCTGTTACTGAAACAGCTTTGCCACTGGTATCAGCATCCAATTTTACATTGGTTGCCATTGGGGTTTTAATAGGAGAACTTTGATCAAATTTAAACTTTTTCAAGAGATCTAAGGTATACTTTCTTTGATTTATGAAAATTCCAGTTGAGGTTTGTTTAACCTGTAATCCTAAAAAGAAAGTAAGTTTTCCCATCATACTCATTTCATATTTAGATTTCATGAGTAATGAAAAATTCTTGCATAACTGCTCATTGGTAGAACCAAATATTATATCATCCACATAAATTTGAACAAGCATAATATCAGATTTTACCTTCTTTATGAACAGTGTAGTATCCACTTTACCTCTGGAATACCCATTGCTCATAAGGAACTCAGTAAGAGTGTCATACCAGGCTCTAGGGGCTTGTTTGAGACCATAGAGAGCTTTGTCCAACTTATAGACAAAACCTGGATGATGTTCATTTTCAAAACCTGGAGGCTGCTTGACATAAACTTCTTCTTGCAGCTTTCCATTTAAAAATGCACTCTTCACATCCATTTGAAATACCTTAATGCTCTTATGAGCAGCGTAGGCTAGATACAAACGAATTGCTTCTAGTCTGGCTACAGGAGCAAATGTCTCATCATAGTCAATGCCTTCCTCCTGTCTATAACCTTGAGCAACCAGTCTTGCCTTATTTCTTATGACATGACCTTGCTCATCCATTTTATTTCTAAAAACCCATTTAGTGCCAATTATAGTTTTGCCTTTAGGTGCAGGAACCAACTTCCATACCTTGTTTCTCTCAAACTGATTGAGTTCTTCTTGCATGGCAGTGATCCAATTGGCATCTTTTAGTGCTTCATCCACTTTCTTTGGCTCCATTAGTGAAACAAAACTAGAGAACATACAGAAGTTCCCTAAGCTGTCCCACCTTGTTTGTACCCCTTTGTTGATGTCACCAATTATTTGATCATTGGGGTGACATCTGATCCACTCAGGATCATTCTTCAATGATGATTCTCCTGAGTTGTCAGCAGCTTCAGCAGGTCCTGTTGAACAGCTCTCAAGATTTTCAGACACACTATGGTCTTGAGCCTGCTCACTTGTTGAACATGACTGACCACTGTTGAACATATCAGCAGAGGAACCAGGAAAATCAGCATTGATAGGTTCAGGACATGCAGTTGTAATTAGGTCAGTACACTTATTCACACAGAGTGTATTGATAAAATCACCATCATGCCCATCATGATTAACAGGTTCCACACTGGGTGTTGTGGAAGCTTTTGAGTCCTCTTCATTGTTTGAATGCATCAGATCATCAAAGTTTAATTCTCCTGAAACTGATTCAGGAACAGCTTTGGTGGTAGCATTCTTGGACTCTTCAAAGGTGACATTGATAGATTCATCTATCACCTTTCTTTTGTTGTTGTATACTCTGTAGGCTTTAGAGATAGCAGAGTAGCCAACAAACACACCTTCATCAGCTTTTGGTTCAAAATTTGCCAGTTGATCCCTTTGATTCAAAATGAAGCAGGGATAGCCAAATACATGGAAGTAACTGACATTTGGTTTCCTCCCTTTGAGCAGCTCATAGGGAGTCTTGTTGAACCTTTTCACCACTAAGGATCTGTTTTGAGTGAAGCAGGCAGTGTTAACAGCTTCAGCCCAGAATGATGAAGGTAAACCTGATGCACACAGCATGGTTCTAGCAGCTTCAATGAGAGTTCTGTTTCTCCTTTCAGTAACTCCATTTTGTTGTGGAGTTCTTACAGCTGAAAAGTTTTGAGTAATTCCTTTCTCTTCACAGAAGTCTTCAAGAGTACTGTTTCTGAATTCAGTACCACGATCACTTCTAAGCTGCTTTACTTGGGCAGAGTTCAACATTTCCATCTTTTTCACAAATCCAATAATTTCTCTAGCAGCCTCTCCTTTGCTCTTCAAGAAGATAACCCATGTGTACCTGGAGAACTCATCAACCATTACTAGAGTGTATCTTCTTCCTCCTAGACTTGGGACATTAACAGGTCCAAACAAGTCCATACGGATTAAGAAGAGAGGAGTATCAATAGAGAAGTTGTGTTTGGATTTAAATGATGATTTTCACTGCTTGCCTTTCTCACAAGCTGTGCAGACTTTATCTTTAACAAAGGTCATAGAAGGCAAACCTGTCACCAACTCTTTCTTACAGAGTTTGTTGATGTTCTTGAAGTTCAGATGTGACAGCCTTTTGTGCCATAACCAGTTTAAGTCTGCATTTGTTCTTGTGAGAAAGCAGGTTTCAGTCGTGGGATCAGCAGATTGCATGTCCACAACATATACACCTTTCTTTCGTTGAGCACACAGCATAACTTTGCCTTGGGGATCCAATATGTAACCCAGGTGCTCATCAAAGTTAACCTTATAGCCAGCATCACACAGTTGGCTTATGCTAACAAGGTTATGTTTTAGCCCAACCACATGGGCTATTCTTTTGAACACTGCAGCACCAGCTTTAAGAGTTCCATATCCCTCAGTGGATCCCTGTACATTGTCACCAAATATGACTTTTGGCCCTTTTTCAGGCCTGAGATCACTCAGCAGGTTCTTACAACCAGTCATATGCCCTGAGCAGCCACTGTCCAAGTACCAAACCTGGGATGGTTGTTTTTCCTGCAGAGTGATAAGAAAAATATTAGATATTTTTAGGGGAACTCATCACAGAGATGAGTTCTCCTACTTCATCAACATTTGTTGATGGACTTGTGATGTCAACACTAATATTCCCTATTTGAATGGTATCAGCTTGAATACCACTCTCATTGGCTAAGATGTTTCCAACACTGTTTATATTGGCAGTGAGGGAAACATCAGAGTCAGCAGGCCTCATGTCCACAGTTTCAGGACAGTCTTTGGCCAAATGTGTCTTCATTCCACATTTATAACATTTTCTTCTTTTAGTATTTTTGGAAAAAGACTTTTCAGAAACACATTCTGGGTTAATTCTATTGATTCCATCAGTAGATTTAGCAAACCTATTACTTTTTGATGAATCAACAGCTTGAGTGGAAAGTTCAATAGCCACAGCTTTGCCTGTCTCTTCTTTCCTCTTTTTAGGAGGGCAGATATCAAAGATAGGAAGCTTTATTAACTTTTGACCTTCCACAGGTTTAGGAAACTTATTCCCAGATCTCTCAGGCTGAGCAATGGCTTTGCCTTTGCTCTTCCTGAGATGTGATTGATGTTGCCTATCAACATAATCATTATTCCTAGTTTTTAAATACTTATTCTCATTTAAAACCAGTTTACCACTATGATTAGAAAACTTATTTGAAATCACAGCAGTTTTGCCTTCAACCTGAGACTTACTCTTGTTAAAGGCAGACAGCTTTCCCTTTGAAAACTTATTTTCAAAGTGTTCAGCATTAAAAGGATTAGTATGCCTTTTTACACCAGCTTTAGACCCAAAGTCTGTTTTGTCAACAGGTTTGGTGTCCACAACTGCAGTTTGGACATGCTTTCCTTTCTTTTGCTTGTGTGAATCAGCAGAACACTTAGCAAGCTTATTAGATGAAAGACTGATTTCATCAACAGCTTTTGAGCTGGGTTCACACAAGCTGTCAGTATTTTGAGGCCTGACAAACCTGTTTGTTGAGATTAATTTACCATTCACTCTTTGAATAAAAGTGTTTAGAAGCTCACCAAGAGTGGACAAGTCTTCTTTTAAATTATTAACCTCAACAATGGAAGCTGCTTTGTCAACATCCCCTCCAAGATAGGCTTGGATTTGTGCAGGGATCTGCTGACTTATACAGTGGCTGACTTTTTGTGCAGATTGGCACCAAGAGTCAACTACCTTTTGAAGCTTAGCATGTTTTATATCTGTTTCTCTCTTTTCTTCCTGTAAAATGGAATTGATGTGTTTTAATTCATCAAGCTCAGCTTCCAACTTATGGAAGCTGTCCAGTTTACTAGACTTTGTTTCAATATCAGTTTTAAGCTTAGAGATTTCAGATAATAAAACAGCATGCTTCTCAACAACAGCTTTTAGATCAACAAGCATATATTCAAACATTTTAACTTTTTCTTCAGAACTGTAATCCATAAAATTTTGTACCTTATACATCATTGTAGGGTTCCAATTCTCCAAGCTGCTGAAAGCTTCAGCTTCAGCCAGATCCTGTTTGGAGTTGCTTGTTGATGGGACATCAGTGTTGGCCATCAGACAGTTGTTGTCTTCTTCATCAGATGATGAATCAGACTCCTCCCAGTCACAAGTTTCAGCCATTAGTCCCTTTTGCATGTTAGGAACCACTGAGTTTTCTAACTTCCTCAGCTTGGCCATGGCCATAAGGTACTTAACCCTGTAGCCATCATCCTTGTTTGTCTTGTGTGGTTTAGATGTCTGACCAACAGCTTTTTACACACATTCAGCAGCTATATGCCAGTTTTGCCACATGTGAAGCACTCAGCTTTGGTCTTGTCAAATGCTTTCTTTTTGACAGCATTTGAGCTTCCCTGTAGCATGTTTCTTCCAAACCTTTTCCTGTTGAACCTTTTGACAAGCATGGCTATCATCTGCTCATCATCCAGTTCAGCACTATCTGCATTGTCTTCCTCATCAGATATTTCCTCCTTATCATCAGCCTGTTGATCAGGTTGAATGAACACATCACTCACTTGATTTACAGGTTGTCTCACACTAGCCACAAAGGCTGCACCTTTCTTAGATATTTCCAAGGCATTTCTCTTCTGTTGCCTTGATTGCTCATCATTTAGTAAGGATCCATATAAGTTAACAAGATCCATACTTTTGATGGTACCTGAATTCCTTAAAATTGTAGAAAAATAGTTCCATTCTTCAGGTAGAACTTCTAAGAATTTGTTTACCAAAGTCAGACTGTCCTTGGTGATCCCAACAGCTTTGAGATCATTTACAAGAGCAGTAAACCTGGTGTAGGTTTCAGTGAGAGTCTCCTTTGGTTTTGCAAAAAAGAGTTCATACTATCTAACAAGATTGTTAATCCTGTTGTCAAGTGTGATTGTGGGTCCATCATAGAAGGTACACAAAGTATCCCACATCTCCTTGGCAGTCTTCATCTTCTCAACCTGTTTGAACACATCATCAGGTAGAGAGATGACCAGATTGTTTCTGGCCTTTGCATTAAGAGCCACCAGTCTTTTGTCTTCATCAAACCATTGAGCTTTTGCTTTCTCAAATGTTCTGATCTCAAGAGCAGCTCCTTCAACAACAGGAGTTATTGTTGTAACAGAGGTTGGCACATAGGGACCCTCCATTACAATTTCTGGTAGTTGTACATCCAGATTCTCTAAGTAGAGCATCATTCTGTACTTCCAACCAGAAAAGTTCTGATGATTGAACTTTGGAGGTTTGCCCATTGAGCCATTGTCATAGTATGAGAAATTTGCAGCACTGTTGTCCATGGAAATTTTGGGAGAATGAGAGATCTAGAATGACACACACTCTAAACTGCTCTGATACCAGTTGTAGGTCCCAAAAGATATCCCAAGTGTATAGCTTTAAGCTGTAGAGGGGGGGAGGGGTGAATACAGCACTTTAAAAACTACTCACAATTTTCTCAATGTTTGTATGTATTATTAACAAATGTTAATTACAAACTAGCTTGAATGCGGAAAAGTTCAAGCTGAGATGACAGATACAACGGTATATCTAACTAGTCTAAGACTGACTTAAACTAATTACAATGAATACACTCACTAAGAATCACTCACTGTGTTTACAAGACTCTGAGAAACAGCTTGAATAAGAACAGCTTAGACACTGAGTACTGTTTTATTCAAGAAGACTTGCATGCATGAAAGACACACTTTGAATGCGCGTTCACTCTTGTTTTCAGCACTTAGCTTTTTTGGCTTAATCGATCAATCCTTGGAAGTTTCTTTTTATACCCACTCAGAGGATCTAAGTGTAGCTTCTTCATTGGACGAGATGAAAAAGCAGAAGTCTTGTTGAAAAGACAACATAACCTTTTCTGCACCTTTCTGAAAAGCAGACTTGTCTTCACATGTGCAGAACTTTTGTCTTTTCACTTTGTCTACTGTTGCATTGCCTTTAACCAAATAAGGAATGTCAACTTTGTGTTTTTCTTCCTTGTAAAGGCCTATTTTGATATAAGAAAAAGGTCTGCCACCCTTTTTCAAATAACCTTTTGTCTTCATGTAACAGAACAGCTTGGGCATGCTGAGCAGTTCTGATTTCCACTTTGTCTTCGACTTTGTAAACTGATCTTGTAGTCAAATACAATACATGAGGACTTGGAAACACATTCCATAAAATGTTTAGCCTGTTCACAAAGAACAGGTTCTGTTCACAAAGCACAGAACACTTGTAAACTGCCCAAGTTGCTCATCAGTGTAGAGCAGCGTAGACAGCTTATGTCCAGCCTGTTCAGCAGACTGAACAGCTTGGGCAAAACTGCCTTTGTTGCAACACATGCAACACATAGAACAGCTTTAGGCTGATATTGCAAATCATTTTCAGGTTTCAATAAGGCATATAACAGGCCTTAAATTCAACCTTCAAAGGCATCAACAGGTTTGATTAATAATGTCCCCCTCAAATGCAGAGCAGGTTTGACTGAGGCCTTTTTGAGCCTAACAGTATTTATGAAATTACAAATAAAGGGAAATACAAGAACACATTTCTAAATACTTTTATACAAAAAAAATAGAAATACATGAAAAATACATCAATAAATTCGGCCCTAGTATGTACTTTTATAGAGTTTGACTTTAATATTTTATTACAAAACCCATTTCTACTTTAAACATAATCATTTTGTTTAAAAGTGCACACAAACTCCATCCCTTTCATCATTTCACCACTTCTTTTCCATCTATAAAGAAGAGACCAAGATCACTTCATTTCTCACACCTTGCAACTAGCAAATCCTCTCTTTTCTCCCTCACAAAAACCGGCCACGAGGCCATATGCAAAGCAAAAATTCCAATTTTTGGTGTTCTTAAAAATATTTCAAGTGTTCTTGGTGCAACTTTTGAAGATCCAACCTTCTACTCATTTGCATTCTTATACTTCATCAAAGTAAGTAAATACTAACTCATAACATCTTATATTTATGTTTATATAAGTCTTGCATAATATATATAATCACCAACAACAACAAGTTTCATAAAAAAACTCAAGTTTATAAATCTCTAGTTTTGTTTTTAAGTTGTTTTCTTCAAATGTGTTTATAAATATAATAACACATCATATAAGTGTAAATATTATGAAAACAAGTGATATATATGTGTTTTATTACAAGTAGTCGTTGAATAAACAACAAGAATCACTATTTATTTCAAGTATATGAACTACGGATTTTCGGCAGAAAAGTTGTATCGACTTTGAAAAATCATAACTAATTCATAACTTAACAAAATGAGTTGATTCTTGTCTCAAAAGTTAGATCTATGTCTTAACTAATTGGAGTTTTTCATAATTTATTATGGGTTTTAGAACCCCCAGATATTATTCGAAAATTTGACAGCTCAAAAATGGCCAACATAGGGTTTTCAACAAGCTTTTTCCCTAACCTAAACATCTCGAAAAATGGCCGTTCTTGACTTTAAAAATTCTTTGTATATAGTAGTTTAGTGTCCAAGAAAACCAAAGCCTAAATCGTTTTGGAGCTTGGTCAAAAACAGCCTCAAAGTAGGCCGAAAAACCTTCGAAAAGCTGGAAAACTATATATATATACATATATATATATATATATATATATATATATATATATATATATATATATATATATATATATATATATATATATATATAAACTTGACGTTTTAAGTGGGTTTTATTTATAAACTTGTAATGTTGGATGATTTAAAACATAACAACATTTATACATACATATTATCATATATCGAAGTTATTAAATCCCTTATATCATTTAGGACTCGGTTAAACGCGTCCGGTGTCATCACTCATCAACAACGTAAATCGTCGTTTTTACGATCATTTTGCCATCAACATGCGGTGAGTCCTCATAGCCCTATTTTCACTATCTATTGGGGTGGAAATACATGCACTGTTTTCATATGGGCATCAAAACTATTTATTTCTTATATATATTACATGTGTGGATCCATCAGCCCTCAAATCATGAACCGTTAATTGCATTTATTTGCAAGCGCGAATATATTGTGGATAGATCTATCGGGAGTCATGTCCCCCATTCGGGTTAGTCTTTATCGGCTAACGGCGGGATGCATATATATTGAACACACAATATTACGAATGGGAATACTGCACAGGGCCAACTCATTTAATTAAGCTTCGGTTGCATGATGGTTTATGTAATACATACATGGAATTTATGATTTATAAATTCAACTCATCTGATAATGTCCATACAAATTGGTCTTTTCGCTTAAACCTATGAGCTCACCAACAATTTGTTGACGTATTTTAGCATGTATTTTCAGGTGATTAAGACATGCGCATTTATTGGAAGCATTCCAAGGCTTCCGTTCATGTTAGAGTCACATTATTTTGGTTAATTGAAATTGTGTATTTAAATCTTGGTATTTTAAGAACTACTTACGCTGTATTTTGGTTATGTAAAACAATATTTATATTTGAAGTTAAATCAATGTATTTTTGAAAACGTCCATGTAGTGGTCGTTCGTTATGATTATTGTTAAGCTTCCGCACTCGTCATGCCTCGTTGCCAACCAGGGTAGCAGGGTGTGACATGAATTAGCAGCTTAAAGAAATGTTCCACGCTAAGGCGAGCAAGGAGCGCCTTGATGTGGTGAAATCCCTCATGGCCTGCAAGCCAAACCTGGGGCTTCAATCTGTGCCTTTGTCCTCGAGATAAAAGGGTACTTCGATAGGCAAGAGTCTCTCAACATGGTGTTTGTAACGGCCCGATTATTTAAGATAATCAATAAATAATATTCATTGTAAATAATTTCGAGAATTGGAATATTAATTAATTTTGTAATATATATATATAAATGATGGTGTTGGAAACTATTATACATATATGTTTTAAATGTGTAGTGGGGACTTTAAAAGAAATTCAAATAATTCTAGGGTTTGATTGGTTAATATGTGAAAGTTATGGGGTAGGAAAGAAAAGAAGAAGAAAGTCTTCTTTTCCTTGCTTTAAACCCACGCAGACACACACACCAAGTGTGTGTGTGTTCATCTTCTTCAAAAACTTCAAAATAGAGTGAAAAGAGAGAAAAGAAAAAGAGGAAGAAGCCAAAATCCAACTTTGTTGAAGATTCTTGTTGGTTTCGAAAAAATCCAAGAGGTACCACTCTTATTTATAAATCTTGTCATTTATTTTCTTCTCCTCTCCATCTTCATATGAAGAAGATGAGAAACCCAAATGGGTTTTTTATGAATGTTATGGAGAAATCGTTAGATCTTGAGGTATGATAATGAAATATAGTTAGAATCATCATTTTAAAACATATTTTTCAAGTTTTATAAATTTTGTTGGGTTTTAGCTCAAAAACCCGAAAATGGAGTTCTATGAACTCTTGATGATTTAAAAGAATGAAATGGTGTTGTGATAGTTTTAAATAAGTTTAAAAAGGGTATATATATGTTTGGGGATGACCCCAAACCGTTTATAATAAATGTAAGGAATGTTGGTAGTTTTGAGCATTAAATCCGAAGGGGCAAAAAGTGCAGACTTGCACCCGAGCTACCCTTAATTTTGAAAGAAAAATTTCTAAGTTAAAGGATCCGGATGACTTGGGATCCGAATTCGGATGGGGTGGTCCGAAATTCGGAGTTCGGACCGTGCTTCGGTTGGAAGGGATCCGAAATTCGGATGGTCCCTGATCCGAATCCGGATGGCTTGAAATTCGGATGTGTAGGTCCGAAATTCGGATGTGCCTAGGACCAAGTTCGGGCCGTACCTCAGACGAATTGGACCGAAGTTCGGATGGTCCCTGAACCGAACTCGGATGATCCGAAGTCCGGCTGGTGCTGATCCGAATTCGGATGGGAACTCGGCAAGTTGAGCCCAGTTCCGGCCAGAAATTGTAATTTTAATTAGTCCTCGGGATCATTCACCAAAATAGCTTATATCCCCAATTGTGAAGGATAATTAGGCCAAAATAATTATGTTGGTCGATACCGAAAATTAATTAGGTTTTACGACTAATATGTCCGGATCAAAGTTGAGAAATTGTAAGCGGTGAGACTTATAAATATTATATTATGAACCTACTTGTAGGGGTTTTGACGGGTTAAGTCGCGTGAAGACTATCACTCTTACCTTGACGATTATAACTCGGTTTTGAGGTCGAGAGCGTATTTTGTATCACTGTGAGTTCTAGTATTAGCGTATTTGCATGCATATCATGAATTGTATGTTACTGCTTTCGTATCATTATTGTCATTTTCATGCTTTGCCATCACATACATCATAATTATTGTTTATCACTCGGTTGATAAGTTGTTGATCGTTCGTTTGACCTCTCCGCCGAGATGGTAAGCCTGAGTGTGGTAACCCAGCGGAATCATAATGGTAAGCCTGAGTGTGGTAACCATTATTGCCTGTAAAACGATAAGCCTGTGGTGGTAATCGTATGGCATCATTGTAAACTGCATATCGATAAGCCTGTGGTGTGGTAATCGAGCAGTAGATTGTAAACCCATTGTACGGTAAGCTTGTGTATGGTAACCGCAATGTGGTAGCTTATAGCCATTAGTTGGCCTCCAAATTTGTTAGTCGAATTCATGGCATTGCATGGCATCATTCATATATCGCATGGTACTTTAATCTAGAATCTCACTAAACAACTTTGTTGTTTACCCGTTAGTTGTTATTTCCTTTCAGGATCTGTTAAGGGCAAAGGTCCGGCTGGCCCAAGTTGTTAGATATCGTTTGGAGCTCGGATAGGAGCTCAACATTTTGTAGATGATTGGGGCGGGAGTAGCAGACTTCCATTTTTGGACTTACGCGAATTAGTTACTGTTTATTAATTCGTTTGTAACTAAATTGATAACTTAATCTTGTAACCCCAGTTACATTGCTCCGTGATTTCCGACACTCTGTTGTGTCTCATGCAAAGTGTTTGGAATCACGTTGATGATTATTAATTGCAAAAGTTTTAAATTGATCGTATTTCCGCAAGTACTCTGCATAAATTAACGTATAATGGTATCGAAATACTCGTATTAGTTGTATGGGTGTTTCAATTTGGTATCAGAGCCAGGGCTCATAGACAGAGTATAGTCGACGATACTCTACTCTGAGCACGGTTTCAGATGCTGTTATTGACCCACCTAGGCGGCAATATTATAACAATTACAATTGACCTTTGGCCTAGGATGGGATAATATTGGGTAGACTTTTAAGATTATGACTTGACGTAAGCATAATTATATATATATACATATGCATACAAATAAATTTCATGTGCACACTTTAGTGTGAAAGAAGTGTTGAACCGACCTGTAACTGTTGGTTGCAGACAATGTCGGATAACCAGTCGAATCGCGTTCTACACCAGGAGGTAGAACATGCAAATGATGGGGGAGGCAGGGAGCAGTCTCCAGATTATGAAAATGAATCCAGTTTCCGTACTGGTGGAGGGTCCAGAGAGGACCAAATGATGCAGATGATGGCTCAAATGCTGGAGCAAAATCGCCAGCAGAATGAGCTAATGACTCAACTACTTGCTTTCCAGAATGTTCAGGTAAAGAAAAATAATGTTGAAGGGGAGCAAGCAAGTAACGATAATACGGAAGGCGCTGAGAGTGGAAGTAGGGCCGAGAGGCCTAAGAAAGATAAGGAACGGAAGCACGGCTCCTCTAAGTCAAGAAGAGGAATGTCGTATAAGAACTTCATTGGTTGTCGTCCTCCAGCGTTCAATGGACGAGCAACTACTGTGGAGGCCTTGGACTGGATCAAGGCAATTGAGAAGTTATTCCGAGTCACCGATATCAATGATGAGAAAAAGGTGCAGTACGCAACTGCACAATTTTTTGGTCCTGCTTTAACTTGGTGGGATTCCGGAGCGGAGATTTTGGGCTTAGACGCCGTGGCTAAGATGACATGGGAAGAATTCAAAACCAGGTTTGATAAGCATTTCTGTCCGGCTGTTGCGGTACAAAAGATAAAAAGAGACTTCCTGACATTTCAGCAAGGAGAGCTATCAGTGGACGATTATCTGATCGAGTTTAACTCGAAGGCGATGTTTGTAGGGTCAGTGATTGCTGATGAAAAGCAAAAGACTGATTATTTTGTTGAGGGACTGCGGAGTGAGATCCGCGAGATGGTAACGGTTCGCGCAGTTGAATCTTTCGAGAAAGCTGTGGAGTATGCGCGACTCCGAGAATATGAATTGTTCCGTAGGGAACAGGAATTATCAGGATCAAAGAAAGCGAAGGTTGAGTCTTCGTCGGGGACGTTTAAGCAACCCCGGCAATCATTTTCGAAGAACGTGGACTCCCGTTCACGTTCCCAATCGTCAAGGCACTCAAAGAAGCCTGCTAGCTCCAACAACTCTCAGTCCAAATCTCAGTTTTCCAATTCGGTGCCTACGTGTAACCGTTGCGGGAAACTTCATCGTGGGGAATATTTGTCCCCTATTGTTTGCCATGGATGTGGGGAAGAGGGACACATACGTCCTGCGTTCCCCAAAAGAAGTGATGCATGCTACGAATGTGGCCAGGTGGGCCACCTCGCTCGGAATTGCCCGAAGAAGAGATTGACGGCATCGGAAAGTAAAGGCTTAGTCGCAAAGCCTAGTTTTGTTGGTGGTTCCTCCCAATCAAAGGGGAATCCACCCAAGCCTCAAGCCAGAGTCTATCAGATTACAGCTGCTGAGGCGCAGGATGTGCCGGATGTCGTAACCGGTACTTTTATCCTAAATTCTTTACCTACTGTAGTATTGTTCGATTCTGGTGCAAGTGTGTCTTTTATTTCCAAAGCATTTGCACGAAAGTTAGACATTATACCTTCCTTAATGCCTTTTCCCTTATCTGTTGATGTGGCAAGCGGAAAATCGGTCAGTGCCACCCAAATATACTATGATTGTGTGCTGACCCTAGACGGACATAATTTTGATATTGACCTTGTCCCCATAGACACCAAAGAATTTGATGTAATAGCTGGGATGGATTGGTTGGCCAATAACCTTGCCACTATTGCTTGTGCTAATAGAATCGTTCGTTTGTTCACGCAGGAAGGCGAAGAAATATTTGTGTATGGGGATAGACGTAAAAAGGAAGCCGCAGTGATTTCGGTGGCTAAGGCTCGGAAAAGTTTAAGTAAGGGTTGTCAATGCTTCTTGGCTTGTGTGTTAAATACTAAGAAAGAAGGGAAAAACCTCAAGGATGTACCAGTAGTTAATGAATATCCCGACGTGTTCCCTGATGACTTACCGGGATTACCACCGGATCGATCCGTAGAGTTTCGGATTGAATTGGTGCCGGGAGCTGCACCAATTGCGCGTGCCCCATATCGTTTAGCACCTTCGGAAATGAAGGAAATGATGGCACAATTGGAAGAGTTATTAGGGAAAGGATTCATTCAGCCGAGTACCTCGCCTTGGGGTGCTCCGGTTTTATTCGTGCGTAAGAAAGACGGAACCTTGCGAATGTGCATAGATTATAGAGAACTGAATAAGGTGACTATAAGGAATAAGTATCCTTTGCCTCGTATTGATGATTTGTTCGATCAACTACAAGGAGCTGCTTATTTCTCGAAAATAGACCTTCGTTCAGGTTATCATCAACTTAAGGTACGTGAAGAAGATGTGCCAAAAACGGCTTTTCGAACCCGATATGGACACTATGAATTCTTAGTGATGCCTTTTGGGCTCACTAATGCTCCTGCAGCTTTTATGGACTTAATGAATAGGGTGTGCCGTCCAATGCTTGACAAGTCGGTTATAGTGTTTATCGACGATATTTTAGTGTATTCCAAGACGGAGGAGGATCATGCGGTTCATCTGAGACAATTGCTCGAACTTCTTCGAAGCGAACAGTTGTATGCCAAATTCTCAAAGTGCGAGTTTTGGCTACGACAAGTGCAATTTTTAGGGCATGTTATATCTTGTGAGGGTGTTTCTGTGGATCCCTCCAAGATCGAGGCCATTAAAAGTTGGGAAGCGCCGAGAAATGTTGCTGAAATTCGTAGCTTCCTTGGATTGGCCGGCTATTATCGACGATTCATCCAAGATTTCTCTAAAATAGCCGTCCCACTCACTTCATTGACTCGGAAGAATGCGAAGTTTGTGTGGGAGAAGCCGCAGATTGAGGCGTTTCAAATTTTGAAGAGTCGGCTGACTGACGCTCCTGTGCTTGCGTTGCCGGAAGGAAACGAAGATTTTGCCGTTTATAGCGATGCCTCGATAAATGGGTTGGGTTGTGTGCTAATGCAACGAGGAAAAGTGATAGCGTATGCATCAAGAGAGTTAAAGGATTATGAAAAGAGTCGTCTGACTCATGACTTGGAGTTAGATGCTGTCACGTTTGCGTTAAAAATCTGGCGGCATTACTATATGGTACTAAGTGCCAGTTGTTTACTGATCATAAAAGTTTGAGACATATCTTCGATCAGAAAGAGTTAAACATGCGACAGCGACGTGCCGTGGAGTTGATTAAGGATTATGACTGTGAAATCCTTTATCACCCTGGAAAAGCCAACGTAGTGGCTGATGCTTTAAGCAGAAAGAGATATCCGGAAGCGACTTGCTATGCGCTAACGCATGTAGTTGTGAGTTCCTCTATCCTTGACGACATACGGAAGTGGCAAATCGAGGGTCTTAAAGAGGAAAATATTAAGTCTGAGAGAATGGTTGGTCAGAGTGGACTGTTAACTGAAGGTATCAATGGTCTGAAAATGTTTAGAAATCGTATTTGGGTGCCGAAGATTGGTGATGTGCGCAAAACAATTTTAGAGGATGGTCATAATTCGAAGTTCTCAATTCACCCCGGGAGTTCAAAAATGTATCAGGATTTGAAATCCGAATATTGGTGGCCCGGAATGAAGCGAGACGTTGGTAATCATGTTGAAAAGTGTTTGACTTGCTTGCGAGTCAAGGCCGAACATCAAAAACCATATGGAAATTACCCCTCGAGATACCCGAATGGAAGTGGGACCACATCACAATGGATTTTGTGGTGAAGCTGCCGAAGACCCAAAGACAACATGATGCTATCTGGGTTATTGTGGATCGACTGACAAAATCCGCACACTTCTTGCCGATACGAGAAAACTTTCCTTTGGAAAGATTGGCGCGAATGTATATCGACGAGATTATTGTGCGCCATGGAATTCCAAAGTCTATTGTTTCGGATCGTGACTCGAGGTTTACTTCGAGATTTTGGCAAAGTATGCAAGATCAGTTGGGGACGCGTGTTAATTTGAGTACGACAT
>JAANYP010004824.1:0-10638 GCA_020465985.1 Centrapalus pauciflorus | reverse complement strand
CAACTTGACTTGAGGAAAATGAAACAAATTCATTTGTGAAATAACGAGTCCAGGTACACATAGGATTCCTGTTTGCACAATAGACAAAATCTATGTGACCTACATTCAGCGCTGGCGTGACTTTAACACTGGTAGGATTTCCAAATAGTCATCGTGAAATCCTTTAACATGAAAAAATCACTCTTATTTGTTCCGGCTTAGTCTCTTTGGACTAGCAGTTTATAGTCACACAGACTGTCAGACTCGATGTGTCCTAAAAGTGTATATAATCAGCTCTAGACACAATGTGCATCAAACGAAGTCGGAGACCGGAGCAACTGTCTTCCGTGATTCAATATCAATAATATCCAAATGATATATCGATCGAAATGAGCTATATCACCGTGATTATTGAAACAAAAATTTTTTGAGAGATAACTGAGTAGTTGGTGGGGTTAAGTGCATGCGTCACTGGGTCCATGACGTCTTTTTCAATATCAAGTCGCCTAGGGCTTGATAGATTATGTGGATTACCCAACCGACACAGTGTAGGTAGGATTATTTTTTCTTCAAATCCTTTCTCAACCCTGAGATCTTCCGGCTCACTTTTGAAAAATAAGTTCAGTTAGCTTTATAACAAAAGCATGATCTGATGCACCACCATCTCCTTTCAATATATCAATATCCCTCTCATTTACATTTTATCTCTGCTCGACCCTGTCAGTATCCCGTGATAACTGACACTTCTCAACTAATAAACCTAAAGAACCCTCACCCGCACAATCTATAGATGGTTTGCTTCTTGGGTAGGTCTTCCGGTTCTGGTTAGACCATAGAAGCGATATTTATGCCTATCACTCAGATTGGTGCATAATCGAAGTCAGCAGAAATAATCTTAAGCGTTTCAGCTCATGGGATACCAAGAAATTCAGCTCATTTGATATTGTAGATGATAATCAGAATAAATTTTGGGAATGATAATTTAAGAGATAGCCGAATGAAATGTACAATCTGATATAAGGTATGAAATGAATCAGACTTGTATAAAAAAAATTAGCTCATGGAGAATATGGGAGAATTCTTTGATCGGGAGAATATTACAGAGAATCTCAGAAGTAATGAGATTTTGAACATCAAAGAGATTAAATCAATTAATCTCAATGAGAGATTCACAGAATCAGAAAATTATGAAACTATTTTGCTTTTCAGCTCAAAAAACTCTTTTTCTGTGTGAATCAAATATTTTCGTGAGAAATCACACACAGTTTTGAAAAATGTCATCGTCAAAGTGCCTCTGAAACTCCCCCTGGAAATAAGCACACACAGTTAGTCAACTCACAGAAATGAAATCAGGAGCAAAAAATTATAAAAATAAAACTCCCTCTAAATCAATGCAGCTTCAGAGTTGAATTCAGGGCAGGAATTCCAGAATTATTTGTCTTTCAGACTCGGGTTCTAATCTGAAGTGATTAGAAGCCATTTGTCGCATAAGCTTGGGTTTCAGTCTAAATGAACTGAAAACCATTGTCTCCGGTTCATTGAAGTCCGGGTTCTAGTCTGAATTTAACTAGAAACCAATTTTGAGTTGAAGCACGGGTCTTGACCTGAAGTAATCAAAAGCCTATAGAAATGAAGAACGGGTCGTTATCTGAAATGATAAGAAACCTATAACCTGCAAAATTTAAGATGTCTTTGGTATCCAAACAGATTTGGATCCAGACTTGTTAGCGCTCTTGGGTACTCATTTAAAAACAGGTTTTGGTACCCACTTATACTTGGGTTTAGGTACCCACTGCAGATTATAATTATCAGCTTCTTTTTCAAAAGCAGAAAACAAATTTCTTTGAGTATTTCAAAATTTAATATCTGAGTGTGTAAAGAAACTTGACTTTGAATGATTAGAATTTTCGGAACTCTTCTTCCTGAAAAACTGTCCGGTTGTGGCCTGTTTTTGGTAATACGTGGTCGTTTTCTTTGAAAATTTTTTCTGATTAGACGGACCAGTATTTCCAAAAACTTTAAAAACATTAGGCTTTGAAGATTCACCTGTGTAAATCTTAACCGGAAGATTTTCAATGATTTTGTCTTTGCCTTTATGTATCTTGAGAAGATACTTAAGTTTCAGATCTGAAGATGAATCAAACTTAGCGGAGTTAGTTAGATTTCACTTCACTTTCAGAAGACAAACCAGAGTGATCAACATTGAATTTTAAACATACTGAAGAAGGGGTCTTAACCTTTGACTCAGTTGATGAAATAAACACATGTAATTGTTTTGTAAGATGAAGTATCTGATCTTCCAAACTTTTGATAATGACTAAATTTGAATTTCTGTCATGATCAAATGATTAGTAATCAGATTTAAAAGATTGTTCTTTGATTAAGAACATTTGTCTTTCATCTTCAAACAATTCAAATTTTGATTTAAAATCTTGTTCTTTAAGTAAGAACTCATGTCTTTCCTTCTCAATCAAATTTTTAGTTGAAGACAACTCTTGTTGAAGAGCAAAAATTTCTTCATTTTCGTTTAAGATACAATTCTGATCAGATTGTTTTGTCTTAGAAAGTGTATCTTCAAGATCCTTAACTTTATTGTAAAGATTAGATCTTTCAGGCAAAAGATATTTCAGTTGAGTTGCATTCTGAAAATTTTCTTGTTTCAGCTCCTCAAGTTCGTTAAGTAATTCAGATATTTTCAATTGATGAGCACAACTCTCAGAGTTTTGTTTTTCTTTTAAGCTCTGAATTTCTTCATTCAGTATTTGTACATCACGTAACGCCAAATATTTATCAGTATTTAACTAAACGAGAATGTCGTAATTGTTCTTACGAATCTTTTCAGATTCAGTAAGTTTGGCAATCAGCTCAGACTTTGACAATTGTTCAAATTCCATTATGAATTGCAGAAAAATGAACTTCCAAGATCTTTTATGGAAAAACTGAATGAATACTGATAAATCTTTGAAAAATTATTTCAGTTAATGATTACTTGTGAAAAATCAGCTCTGAAATGACTTTTTGACGTTAAAATTTCAGCTTTTCTGCATAAAATTGCCCGTGACTTTTTTCTGGAGTGGAATTGGGCCTCGAAAATTTACCGAACCGGCTCGCCCGTTCTATAAATGTAGATCTCTTTTCAAGCTTCGATTTGACGTATTGTAGGCCTTCCAACGATGTTCCAGTCAAAAGTTATGACCAATTTAAGCAGAATAGGTCATATAGTCAAACTCGAATGATAAAAGATGAAACTCGAATGAATAAGAATCAAACTCGAATGTTGAAGAATTAAACTCGACTGAAGTAGCTTGAAACTCGATGAACTAAGTATGAATCTCGGTTAAAAAGGCAATAAACTCGATTGATTTATCACTAAACTCGAATAACAAGGAATCAAACTCGAATGTAGAGTAATGAAACTCGAATGAAACTCTTGACAAACTCGAATGGACAGTTTGAAAAACAAACTCGAAAGAATAAATCAAACTCGAATGTTTCCTTTTGCAACTCGAATAAAGCTGAAGTGCAAACCGATGAATGCATATGTAAAACTCGAATGAAGCTTTCATCAAACTCGATTGAATGTCTTATGCAACTCGAATATGCCTATATCAAACTCGATTAAAACTAAAATTTTAGTTTTATCCGAGTTTAACCAGTTTTTCAAAAATCCAAGTTTAAAATCCCTATTTTCAACCAAAATACATCCAATTGATTTCAAAATGAACTCGAGAGTTCGGTTTTTGATTACAAATACATTTTGAGAGACAATTTTGTCTAAAATCAGATCAAACTCCCAAATTAATGCAAGAACAGTGAAGAACACATAAAGTTTCAAAAAATTAGAAAATTTCAAATTACTTTTTGCGTGTTTTGAGTTACAATCTGAAACTTATACCATTGAAATTGCCTTTAAAATCTTCACCTTCGATCCTTTTCAATCTATTTCATCCACAGAATCAAAAACCATTTTGATTTTTCAGATTTTCGAAAAAAAAATTTTGTTCGAAAAATGAATTTTCAGATTCAAAATTCAATCAATTTCAGCCATATTAGGCTCTGATACCAATTGTGAATTCAATATTTCATGCAATTCAATTACATCTAACAACAATTATGAACAATTAACAATTCAATCACATAAAATCGAATGCTTAGATTGAGATGAGAGAATATTACATTGAAGTTCTTGAAAGCTTTCTTGTTTGACAATTCTCTCAAAATCCGTATCCAACTTCTATTCTGTCAGATGATCCCTTTATTCTATTATTCCACTTGACAATTCTCTCATGCCCGATTTTCCTTAAAACCATATTAATTATAGTTAATCTTATATAATATCATAATTATTATATTATGTTGAGAGGGGTGTTTCATTTCAAGTCAAAAGCAACTGCCTATAGAAGCGGCAGGACCGTGTTGTATGTGGATCGCGATACACATTTTCAGTATGTCTTGGTGGCTCGTGTTGGGGTTGCGAATCGCGCTACACATATTCACTATGTCTTGGTGGCTTGTGTTGGGATTGTGGATCGCGATACACGTATTTGCTATGCCTTGGCGGTTTGCTCAAGTCAAATTGACGCGATATAGCTTCTTTACCCTTATTTGGACGACCACGAGTATTTTTTTTGGACAGAAGGTTCACCAACAAATTTGGTGGTTGAAAAAGTTACCCCATTCTCAAAACTTTTCTCAATTCTTTTTTTTTTAGAAATCTTCGAACATTTATTCCTATAAATACTGCTATATTATTCACCCAATTTATTACTTTTTCAAGGTCACAAAGTCCTATATAAAAAACATAATTTTATGCATTTATAATAGGTTTGTTCAAAATCGGATATCCGAATTTCGGATAGTGAATTTTGCTATCCGAATCCGAAATTTCGGATACCCGAAATTTCAGATTCAGATATCGGATTATCCGAATATCCGAAAATTCATATTTTTAAAATTTTGTTTAAAAATTAAATCAAATGTTTAAATATCTAAAATACAAATTCAAATATCTAAATAGATATTAAAAATAAATATGTCACAAACTAAATGTATCCGAAATTATTTTACTCAAAACGACTAAAAAAATATTAAAAAACTAAAATATATAAAAATATTAGTTAATAAATCTATAATATCAAGATAACACTAAAAAATATACATTAGAATGATAATAAACACTCAATATTATGTAAACAATCAGTACTAAATATACAAAAAATTTTAAAAATAATTATTTTTTGGATTTTTGGAAATCGGATTATCCGAATATCTGAAAATCTGAATTTTACTGTCCGAATCCGAATATAAAATTTCGGATATCCGGAATTTCAGATAGTTTCGGATCGAATTTTTATATTTTTTTTCAAATGCTCGGAATCAGATTTTTATGATCACCCCTAATTTATAATAAATTGACAAAAAATTATTACGGAACATAAAAAAATGTATAATAAATTGACAAAAATACCTCAGGTACGATAAACTCTGTAGTGGTATTGATAACATGGTCTTCGGACCTCGACATCTTGAAAGATTTAAACAACAAATGAATGAAATTATATGAATGAATTGAAAGTGAACGAATGAGTGAAAGCGATTTATATGTAGTGGTTATCTATAGGTGACATTTTTTGACAAATGACTATATCTATCGTCCGTATTTTTGTAATCGATGGTCAGCGAATGAATATGTGGGTACACAATGTAAAAACGCTGATTGATTAGAAACCAAAATTTCTGACTTGAGTGACATCCACTCACGTGAAACTCTCATACAAAAATTCTTTTCACAATAATCATTTTTGTCACATTATTATTATAATACACATTTAGCAGGGAAGAATTTGTTATTCCTAAGCCGAGCCACCAACTGTTCCTAAGCCACCGAATAAAAAATCCAAAATTTTTGGTGAGCCCCACATATATTATTTTAATATTCTATTTTATTTATACATATATCCTGTTTTTATGTAATAACTTTTAAAACGTTTTATTTTATAACAATTTAAATATACCATTATGATCGTATGATTTTTATGTACATTGCAATATAAAATTTTTTACGATCTGAGCTATCTTTAAAATGACGTATTTTTAAATCTTAAAAAAATTAAATTTTAGTAAAATATTGTTTCTAATTGAAAGTTCAGGGACCAAATTCTATGTTTAATACAAAAAAAACAAAAAAAATAAAGGTGATGTGACAATATGGGGTGTGTGATTAGTATATGTGGGTCCCACATTTCTTAAAAAAATAATATATTGATGTAACATTTATGTGACCCACACCACTAAGTAAGTAATTAAGAGGGGAGAGGGTGTGCAATTAGCATAATTAGTGAATTTGGGGGGTGTGCGTAATGCGTATAGCAACACCCTTTATAAACTTATTTTTAATCATCTAAACAATTTTATTTGTCATCATTTATAAGTTTATATTCATTATTTGTAACATCCGGCTTTTGGACATGGTACGTGTAATTATTTTAGTGGATTATTAATTTTATAATATTGCGTTGGTCCAGTTATATCCCGATTAGTGGATTTATACGTGTTGGGATCGTGATTGCGTGTCACCGGGTTATAATTTTAGTGGATTAATTATATATTTGAGATCACAGGATTAAATGGGTTGAAAGGGTATTAATATGTAACATCCCTACTTTTCAATTATTTGTAATTGTCAATTTAAGACTCAATTATTGTATTAATGGATTATTATGTCAATTTAAGCAAAAGTTCGTTCACAATTCTAAAAATGAGAAATGATGAGGAGAAATCCTCATCGTTGTTTTTTGAGCAAACATAACCATGAGAAACCGATCCGAACACTTAAAATCGGTTAAATAAGAAAAATACGAAGTGGAGGGGTGTACTGTGCAAATAGGTCAAAATATCAAATAAAAAGGGAAAATCCTTCATTTTTACAAATCTCACACTCTCTCTACTCTCTCTCACCGTCTCTTACTCTCTCTATATCTAAAGCCCACGGCTTTAACCCAAGAACACATCAAAGCTGGAAATTTAAGGTGTAAAAAGTTGGATTCAAGTCGAAATTAAGGACATATAGCTACTACAATCATCAATTTTAGGTAAGATTCACTCAAACTTGCAATTTTTGGATTTTTGGTTCGGTTTTGGAGTGAATCGATTTCTAGGATTTGTTGTTGCAAATGTTAATGCATGTTATATGCTATTATTGCAATGTTAAAATCTAGTATGAAGGATGTTATATACCAAATTTCAGGTTCTAATTCCACTTCTAAGTATGATTTTGAAGTTAGTGTGTATTTTAGTGTGTGTGTTCATCGACCATTGATGAAAATTGGACAAATGTGGAATATTTTCATACATTGATGTTATGTTTTAAGTTAAAAGAGTGTATTTAAGTTCATATCTGCAATTTTAGATACAAAAACATGCAAAAATGGTTAAAAAGTATATTATGGAAATTATGAAAAATATATATGTATGAACTCGGATCATATGAACATGATTCGGACCATTCGAGTTCGGACCCATACCCAATTCAGGCCCATACCCAATTCGGACCCACTCCCGATTTCGGACCAAGGAACTATCCGAAATCGGATGAATAGTGTACAGATTACAAGTGATGGACCTCAGACCATTCGGATTTCGGACCATCCGAAGTTCGGATGTGGTCCGAATTCAGTTCAAATTTCATTTAATTTGCAGAATTTAAGTTTTAAGTAATTACTGACATTAAATCACTATTACACTGACTTGACAAATCATTGTGGTGTTATGTAACACACATTGATTCAGAGGCAATTAACACTGTACAAACCACTGTGAGTAATAGATTATCATTCTAACATATATTGTCTTTGCATTCACGTTTTACATATTCAATGGCATGTTCACATTGTTCATATACATCAATTGGCACTCATGAATGATTTGTTGTTATGATGCACACTCAAACTTGATATGTAACACACATGTAGCCAACGTTCGTTTGAAAGTGCATCTATTTACATCATGCTTACACTGCATGATCATTACTTCACAATCTGATGCGACCTAGACTGGGGCTGACAGCAGGCCTCTGTCGGGGACTGATCATCCCACTCGTTATACAGCTCAGGTTCGGCACATCCCCGATCAGCATTTGAACTGCCAACCTCATGCTTGCACTGCATGGTTTTTCACATACTATGGGGCTTTCACTGCCAGATTTCACACTATGCTTGTAAAGAAATATATGTTTAATTTATAATCTGTTATCTCACTAAGCAAATTAGCTTACTGTTGACTCAGAATGTTTTCATACTATGGGGCTTTCACAATGCTTGTAAAGAAATATATGTTTTCTTCCTAGGCAATTCATTTCACATCTCGTTATCCTAGAAGCTACTTTGGTACATGGACGATATAGCTTTGGGGCTGGGATTTCATGACTTTAAAACACCATATGATGTTGTAATAGTTAGACTTAATCACTGTAGACAAGTACTTTTATTGCTTTAGTGTGATACTGCTTAAATCTGAATTAAGCATCAATTTTAATTATCATGTTAATCATTGGGTTGTGTGTTGATCCTGGTGATTCCAAATATTATTGTCAATTCATGAGGACGTCACATAATACTTAAAATATGATATCAGGTTCGGGGTTGCCAAAAATAGAAAGCGTACATATGTGTTTGCCTTTCTTTCCTTTCCTTAAATAGAAACTAAAACCTAAAGGTGTATGTGTGTGTACGTGACATTCCAGCAACAAGAAAGCTTCCAAAAATTGAGATTGAGTTGCTAGAATTTGGATCAAACATCTTCATCTTCTTCCTTTGAGTTCTTGAGGTTGCAAAGGTAAGAAACCCTTGATTTAATTGCTGAAGTTCGAGTTCTATGTGGTTAAGTTGTGGGAGATGATGTTTAAACCTATAGAGTGAAGTAATATAGTGATTTTGTGGACCTGTTATTGTTGGAAATCGATGGGAGGGGAGTTAATCTCCTGGACATTCATGGAAATCGAAACAGAGGAAAAACCAGGTCGCAATAATCGCGGTCGCGATCCATTGAGCGCGGTTGCGACGCGACCAGCATGGGCGCGGGCCGCGATCGAGGCGCTGGGCTTGGTCCGGTTTGGGGATTTTGGGTCGGGTTTTGTGTGGGCTTTAGGGTTCGGTTGGGATTGTTTGTTGCGTCCAGTTCAGTGATAGAGTTATGTCTGATTTGTGTATATCAGTTAGGTCTGAATTACTAGCTGGTAAATCGGTCAAGGCAATCAGGTGAGTACTCGAGTTCTTTTCTAAACGTGCGCCCTTTTTGAGAGTTTAGCTGTGTAGCTATTATATTATATGTGATGTGTATAAGACAGGGATGTGAACCTCAGGTATGATTCTATCTCGTTATATGTGTTGTGTATGCATGATATGAGATCTATTCCAAGGAGTTCGTAATGAGTCTCATACGGACAGTGACTCGCGATGATCGCGTGGGTTGACTACCCTAACAGTCCTTGGGGCGTATATATACGGCAAGGCCTGTGGCCGGGTCGCTCCTGAGCCACAGAGTTTTGCTAACCACTGCTGTGTGCGGTTTGTTAGCCGGGGAAGTGTCCCCACAGGGATTGCGCATTGTGTTTCAGATCTCATTTCTTTGTGATTATACCTGAGATATGGGTTGGGTGCTAGGGACGGGAACAAGGACTATATGTGTGTTATATGCTACGTGTTTGTGTTATGTGATTATTGTGCAGAGTCTAAGCCTCAAGTACTCACGAGCTTTCCGGCTTACGTCTTCGAGTCTAACGTGTTCAGGAAATCAGAAGGGGGCTCAGCAGCAGCAGCCGCTGAGATAGAGTTGGGGATCGACTTGAAGACTTGTATCTGTTTTGTGTAATGTCAGAACTGCATGTGGTAGCTTCTTTTGGGAATTATGTATCAGCATGTGTATTTGATAGTCAGGGATATTGTATTAGTTTAATCTGGGTGATCTGTATTAAATTGTGATTACGTTATTAACTTTTTGTGTAAAGTTTTAAATTATCAGCGATATGTATTATCCATTGACATGTGTATTATGGATTTCCTGCGTTATTGTCATTTATGATATTGTGTTAACGTGCCATTTATGTGATCCGGGAGGGGTGTTACATTATTAATTTTAAGATTATATTATTAAATAAGTTTATAAGAGTTGAACTGTGCATGATGTTGTTTTTATATAAATTTGAAATTGATACCAAAATGTGTCGTTTTTAAAACCTAGAAACTAAATTTGTGCGATTCATTTTTTGTGTTTTCTGTGTTTTCTTTTTGTTTTTTCCGTTTTTACTAAACATTTTTAAATTAAATGTGAAAACTTTAAATTTATTATGTTTTAACTTAAAGTCTACTTTAAATCAAATAAACTAAATAACTAAGCTAGGTACTCTAATTTGTAAATTCAATAATAAAACATAAATGATATATTTTATTTCGACTGCCAAATAAAATAATTAAGAATGAGCAAAAAAAGTCGGTACATTATTTTACATTTGGTGCAGTTTGGTGCGATTTTATGGATAAATCTAAATCAACTTGAATTTTGCGATTTTTTAAACAAAAATCAAACTTAAGGCTTTTTTAATATTTTTTTGGTTTTGTGGTTTTTTACTCACCCATAATAAAAGCATATGAATCAACATCACTT
>JAANYP010004823.1:0-13979 GCA_020465985.1 Centrapalus pauciflorus | reverse complement strand
GGTACTGTTTAATGCAGGCAACATGACATTCCATTGATGTTCTGTATGCTTGATACAGCTTAAGTACAATTTATGAGTGTCTTCAAATCTGCTGACAAATAAAAACATTGTTTAGTCACAGATTCTGAGTGCATTGTTCTTTCAAATGAATTCAAAGTTCCTTGAAAATTCTTGTTTACTTAGAAACACCCAAGAAGGACAAGTTTACTGCCCTGACCACAGATCTTTACCTAAGTCCAAATACTTTAAGCTGCTTTAAATCAAGAGCATCATACAAATGAGTCTGCTCGTTTGCATAGAAGATGTTTTCACATTGAACCTTCAAGTCCAGAATGCTTTATTAAAAAGAATTGGTAAGAGGATACCACAAAAGGAGTTCATTTGTGATGGATCATTGTGTAGCATGTCTTAAAGGTAAAGCAACACAAAAACTTCTCATAAGACCAAAGAAGTAAATTCAATTTCATATGTTCTTCAGTTGCTACATATGGATCTATTTGGTCCAACATCTGTTTTGAGTTTGAATAAAAGGGCATACTGTTTAGTCATTGTTGATGATTTCACCAGATTTACTTAGGTATACTTTCTTAGGTCCAAAGATGAAACTGCTGAGCTAGTTAAGTCTTTTGTCCTTAAGATAGAAAACCAATCCAATTCAAAAGTTAAGGTGATAAGATCAGACAATGGAACTGAATTTAAAAATCACATTCTAAACAGTTTTTGTGAGTCCAAAGGCATTGCTAGACAATATAGTGCACCAAGAACACCACAGCAAAATGGTGTAGCTGAAAGAAAGAACAGAACATTAATTGAGGCTGCTAGAACAATGCTAGCTGATTCAAATCTGCCAATGACTTTCTGGGCAGAAGTTGTTAATACAGCCTGTTATGTTCTAAATAGGGTTCAAGTAGTTCAATCACAAGGGAAAACTCCCTATGAGGTATTCCATAACAGAATTCCCCTAATAGCTTTCTTCAAGCCCTTTGGATGCCCATGTACTATCCTTCACACTAAGACTCACTTAGGGAAGTTTGAAAGTAAGGCAGAAGAAGGATTCTTTGTAGGATACTAAACTCAAAGCAAAGCCTATAGAGTATACAACAGTGTGTCTAAAACAATTGAAGAAAGTGCCAATGTTGAGTTTAATGAAAATACTGCTAATATCAAAGGCACTAGCCCTGAGTGGTTGTTTGATTTAGATTCACTAACAAATTCTCTAAGCTTTGTTGAGTATACTGCAGAAGCTGATGCATACAGGGTTGAAGCTGCTAACACGAATTCTCATGCTGCCAATACAATTTCTCATGCTGTTGGCACAAAGTTTCAGACCGCTGCAAATTCAACAAGTTGGGATGATTTCACCACTCTACCACTTCTGTCATGTGATCCTCCAGGTGTCCTAAATGCTCCACTTAATGCAAATCCAGACACTGAAGTGCCATTCCCAAGTCCTGACAGCACAGCTTCAACACAAACGGAAACAGTCCCAGATTCTAGGCTAGCAGTCCCAACAGCTTCTCAAGCTGTTAGCCTAGAAACTCAAGTTGTTTCAGAAACTGAACCATTCACTGGTTCTGATAGAGATGATACAAACCTTGGAACTTCTTTTCAAACAGAGAAAGAGCCCACACTAAGAGTTCACAAGTATCACCCTCTCAATCAAATACTGGGTGATCCAAGCACTCCTGTTCAAACAAGGAAAATGGTTCACAATGAGACTGCTGCTGCTGAACAAGCAGTTTCTGAATTCAGTCTAGCTGCTTTTGAACATGCCTGTTTTATGTCTCAACTAGAACCCAAAAAGGCATCAGAAGCACTAAAAGATTCATCTTGGATTGAAGCCATGCAAGAAGAGCTTTTACAGTTCAAAATTCAGAATGTATGGACTCTGGTGGATCTTCCTAAAGGAAAAAGAGCAATAGGTACAAGATGGGTGTTCAGAAACAAGAAGGATGAGAGAGGGATAGTCATCAAGAACAAAGCAAGACTAGTAGCACAAGGGTACACTCAAGAAGAGGGAATAGATTATGATGATGTCTTTGCTCCAGTAGCAAGAATTGAAGCCATCAGACTATTTCTAGCATATGCAAGTGTCAAAGGATTTAAAGTGTATCAAATGGATGTTAAGTCTGCTTTCCTGTATGGGACAATTGAAGAGGAAGTATATGTGTGTCAACCTCCTGGTTTTGAAGACTACAAGTATCCAGACAGGGTGTACAAGCTAGACAAAGCTCTCTATGGTCTTCACCAAGCCCCCAGAGCATGGTATGACACACTGTCATCATATCTTCTACAAAATGGATTCAAGAGAGGCACTCTGGACAAAACACTCTTCACTAAATCCATCAAAGCTGAGATTCTACTTGTCCAAATCTATGTTGATGACATCATCTTTGGCTCAACTAATGATAGTTTGTGCAAAGAATTTGAGGCCCTAATGCACAAAAAGTTTCAAATGAGTCCAATGGGGGAACTCACATTCTTTCTAGGGCTGCAGGTTAAACAGAAGCCTACTGGTCTATTCATAAGTCAATCAAAGTATGTCAAAGACATATTGGAAAAGTTTGGCTAGCAAGACACAAAGGTTGCAAGCACTCCAATGGATCCTCATAAACAGCTCCATACAGACAAAGATGGCATAGATGTGGATATTCATCTATACAGATCCCTTATAGGATCTCTCATGTATCTAACATCTTCAAGACCTGATATTATGTTTGCTGTCTGTGTGTGTGCTAGGTTTCAATGCTCTCCAAAGGATTCTCACTTGGTTGCTGTTAAGAGAATCTTTAGATATCTTAAAGGCCAACCACATTTAGGTCTATGGTATCCTAAAGACTCTCCTTTTGAACTAACTGCTTATTCTGACAGTGACTATGGTGGATGCAACATTGACAGAAAATCCACAACTGGTGGATGTCAATACTTAGGAGCAAGACTGGTCTCTTGGCAATGCAAAAAGCAAACAACTGTCTCCACATCATCCACTGAAGCAGAATACGTAGCAGCTGCAAGCTGCTGCTCCCAGGTAATGTGGATTCAAAATCAGCTAAGAGACTATGGTATGAATTTCTTATCCACTCCTATTTATATTGACAATTCAAGTGCAATTAGCATTGTGCAAAACCCAGTGAAATTCCCAAAAACCAAGCATATAGAAATCAGGTTTCACTTCATCAGAGATTGTAATGAAAAGAAGTTAATCCAAGTTACCAAAATACATACAGATGATCAGCTAGCTGATCTATTTACAAAACCTTTTGATGTGGGAAGGTTCACTTTCCTAATATCAAATATTGGTATGGTAAACATGGATTAATTGGTTTTCATTATTATCGACTCAGTATGCTAATTTAAGGGGGAGACACTGTTCCATTGAAAAGTTGCACAATTTTACACTAACAGCATGAGTATTTTCTCATGCTGCTAGTTCATTTTCTCGGACTGCTAGTTATTTTCACTTGATCTGTCAAAGTGTGCAGGGTATTTGGGTAATCTTCAAAATGTGTGCGCGGGACCCAACCTTTCAAAACCTTTAAAGGTCCCGGTTTAGTTCAGTTGTAACTACCAGTTACATATTCTTCTTCCACGGACTTCTGCTTTCTCTCTGAACGAATCACACATTCTCCTTTCAAACCCTAAAACCATCGTTTGTTCATCCATGGAGTTCGTAAAAGAACACAACTGCCTCCCATACACTCTGAAACACGCTGAACTCCAACCGTTCCATGCAATGATGGATTTCCTCAGGCACTCCCATATCCATCATGCACTATCCATAAACCCTACTATATACATCTCCCATATAGAACAGTTTTGGAACCATGCATCTGTTCAAACCATCAATGGAGTGCCTACCCTCCTTTCCAAGATTGATGGAACTGATATCCATATCACTGAGGAATCCATCCGACATCACTTGCATCTTCAAGATGCCACAGGTATAACTGACCAAACCCTTGATGCTTTACATACAGGTCTTTTTAATATTGGTTATAGGGGTCCTGCTGATTCTTTTACTTTCTTAAAAGCCCATTTTTCTCCTAAATGGAAATTTCTTGTACATATCATTCAGCAGTGCATAAGCCCCAAAAGAACTGGTTGGTCTGAATTTTCATCTAACATTGCCACTGCCTTAGTGTGCTTTTCCACAGGCCAACGGTTCAATTTTTCCAACATGATTTTTCAGGGGATGTTAAGGCATCATTCCCTAAAGAGTGGGAAATTTTTGATGTATCCTAGATTTTTAGCAGAAATCATTGCACACACCTGCACATCTTCTCATACACATAAAAGGATACATGTTTCCCACAGGCACTCACTATCCTCTATTAAGAGACTTTTGAAACATAGTGCCAACTTTTGGAGTGTTGATGTTCCATTGCCTTCTCCAATGATGAACATTATTCCACAACACAAAGGAGAGGGTCCTGAGCAGGCTCAGCCTATCATCACTGCTACACCCCCAGGACCCCAACCCCCTCCTCCCGATACACAAACTCCCTCTGATCCTTTTCTACAGCCAACACGCCCACTCAGACACTTATACAAAAGAAAAAGGGGACCAGGAGCTCCTTCCTCCTCCTCCCATCAGCAAGAGCCATATATCCCTGTGCAGGAGGATACTCCTGCACAGAATATCCAGAGGGAACCAGTTGAGGACACTCCCATTCTCTCTCAGGAGGTGAACATCTCTTCAGAGATGGTTCATATGGGTTCTGTGGCTGGCACTACTAATGTCTCTGCACAAGAGGCACACGACAGTGCCAACATAGCTAAGACCACGCCCATGGCAACAGCAAGTGTGCAAACACAAGCTGGAAGTCCCCAGAACCAAGAAAAGAGGGGCCCAGAAGTTTCTACCTCTGGTCTTAATGTCAGTGATAGATCACAAGCACCTCAGGTGTTCTCTGATCTTGAGGCTAGTCTGCAACAAATGCTCTTAACGGATCCCAGACTCAAACCTGTTGTAGCTATGTTGGACCATCAAATATCCATCATTGCTGCACAGGGGGCTCAAATTTTTGCTCTCAAGCAGGCAGATGCTGCTCAAAATAAGCGAATGGATTATCTTCACAGAGGCTTCACACTCTGTGGAAATAAAATTATGAAGTTAGAGCAGATGATTCAAACCCAAGGGGCAAAGGTTGTGGTTTCTTCTGACCAAACCAATGCTTCCAAAAAGGGGGAGAATCAGGAGGTTCCCACATCAGTCCAAGCAGCTCCAACAACAACAGTCCAAGCAGCACCAACAGTTCCAGTTTCTAGGCTAGCAGTCCCAACAGCTTCTCAAGCTGTTAGCCTAGAAACTCAAGCTGTTCCTTCAAAAGCCACTGGAGTTGTGATCAGAGAAGGAATTCAAGCTCCATCAAGCACAGTCCAAGCTACAACATCTGCTACAAAAGACAAGGGCAAGGGCATTCTCATTGAGTCTCCAAAGCATAAATTTTCCTCAAAAGAAGCCCAAATTGCCTTTGATGCTGAAGTTGCCAGAAGAATAGCAGAAGAACAAGACAAAGAATTAGAGCAGCAAGCCCAAACCCCAATGGATGATGATGAGACTGTAGGTGATTACTTAAAGGGGTTTGTGGTCAAGCAAGGAGCAAGGAAAAGAAAGATGCCAACAGGGCACTCCAAGGCTGAGCATAGAAGATTTCTTATCAATTTAGCCTTTGCAGCAGGTATTCCAAAGAAAATGGCTCAGTCCATGTCTACTGAAAGGCTGCAGGAGATTCATGATAAGGAGATGGACAAAAGACAGAGAACAACAGTCTCTCCAGAAGCTCAACCATCCCAAGAAGTCCAACCAACAACCCAATCAGTCCAAACTGAAGCTGGTGCCAGTGCACCTACTCCCACTGATCAAGTAGATGTCCCTATTCCTTCATCGGTTAAGAGAGTGCTATTTGAGCAACAACTACAAAAGGCTATGGAGATGAAGCTGATTGATCAGCATGATTTTACAAAGCCTCAAATTAACTACTGGTTTGCTAAATCACTGGATGACCGTGACTTGAGAATAAAGTTTGTAATCAGAAGAGAGTCCGGACCTGAAGAAGAGTATGACACTTTTTGGCAGATAGTACAGAAGCTGACCAGAGATGAATTGATAAAGATGTACAATATAGGGTCAGTTACACAAGTAAGGTCTGCTCTTCCACAAGTCAAGCAACTCATCAAAGATCTAAGTACAGTGGTTGATTCTGAGTTTGCAAGACAAGAGATAGAAGATGCTGAAAAGAAAGGGAAAAAGATCAAGCAGATTGATCTGTTTGTCAAATCAAAGACATTCAGAATCAAATTCACAGATGGGTCTGGTATTTTCTTCAATCTTGAGTATTTCAATTTTTCAAAAGATATGCTGCTGAAAATCAAATCAGCTAGAATATCTTGTGATAAAGAAGAGATGAAGAGAGAATTTTTGAAGGCTATAGATCATAAGCTTGCACAGTTGTGAGTTTTTGAAAGCCTTGGTTTGTAAATAACAGTTTACTTATTTATTTCCATGTTTTTATAGAACTTAAAGTCTTGTAAAGAATTTAAGTTAGGGGGAGATTGTTGGGAAATAGTTTAAGTACATTCAAGCTGTTAGTTTAGACTTCTCAGACTGTTAGTAGATTTTACATGTAAATACAAAGTTCATGCTGCTAGTTGAAGAAACTCGAGCTGCCAGTGTAAAAGTTCAAGCTGCCAGAGCAAAACAACTCAAGCTGCTCAGTTCATGCTGTCAAGAGATTCAAGCTGCTCAACAGTTTCAGAAACAGAAAGTGCTGATTTTCAGGAAACGATATCTACATGAAGATTCCAGCATATCTACTATCAGAGAAGTCATAGTTCGTCAAGAAAACATATCAAGAAGCAATATAAATACAGAGAATAGGTCGTTCTATTGTGTAGGAGTTTCTGCATATTTTGAGTCTGTAATTGCTTTGTTGATTAAGTTTTCTTAAGCCTCTAAGGTTGTAAAACCCTAAGAACAGTCTGTGTTCTTCGTCTAATCAAACAGATTAGAGGTGATTGTAATTGATGAATTCAGCAATACAAACAGTCTTGATTAATTCCTGTGTGTTTATTTATTATTGATTCTGAAAGTTTTTGTTAAAATAATTAAGTGTTATTCCGCAAACTTCTTGATTAAACTTTGATTCAAAGCAAGATTATTGATTTATACTCTGATAAGTTCAAATCAGTTAGTCTTGGTAATTCATATTTTAGATCCTGTCAGACTCCCATTTTGATTTCACATGCGAATGATTGTAGTTGGTTAACTCTTTGGCATGTAATTGATACTAGACGCTAACATGATATACATTGATCCGTGAATTATCACACTTTGCTTATTAATGGGTGGCAAAGTAAGATGATTCACGTTAACGACTCTGATTTATGAAATTTTATATTTTGACGCTAATTCCACACAGTATTAGTATATGAATATTGTTTTATGATGCGAAACTTCCTAATTATTGTGAGGGTGTTTCAGCTAACGAGGTTATCATACATAGATCATTCAATCCTAATCCAAATGTCCCTGGAAATAACAAGAAGGAACGACGTATATTTAAGGTAAAACATTGATTAAATATAATTGTATAATATTTTGTGACAATTTGATTATAAGATTAAACTTTTATGTAGGGAGCGGTCGATGCCCTTGATGGAACATGGATTAGTGCAGTTGTTCCCATCGAGGAACAAAATGCGTATAGAGGAAGAGGAAATGATGAATGTTATCAAAACGTTTTAGCATGTTGTGACTTTAATATGATTTTTACCTTTGTTAATGTCGGATGGGAGGGGAAATCACACGATTCAAAAGTGTTGTGTGAAGCAATAGCAAATGCGGATTTAAGATTTCCAGTTCCTGCTCAAGGTATGTTTAAAGTTAAATTTTATAATTAAAATGTATAATATTGTTGCTAATAATTTTTTTTTTGTTTTCAGATAAATATTTTCTTTGTGATGCCGCTTATACAAATACTCGTGGATTTATGGCACTTTATCGAATGTTCGACATAGGTTGGGAGAGTATCATCGTCAACGTCCAGTGAACAAGTATGAGAAATTCAACCATTCGCATACGAAGCTTAGGAATGTTATCGAACGTGCTTATGGTGTTTTGAAAGCACGTTTTCCAATATCAAAGAAAATGAAACCTTTGACTTAGACACTCAACGAGATGTTGTCATTGCATGTTTTGCGATTCATAATTTTATTCGAAAAGAGGGCATAAGAGACGAATTCTTTTTTGAATACAATCAAGCTGAAGATTTATCAGACAATGCCAATTTACAAGACAATATATAACATCCTAGACCACCCCGAGACAAGATATTGTCCGCTTTGGCAAAGGCCGCATGGTTTTGTTCTTGGAAGCTAAGCCATAGGCCCGCGCCAAAACGCGTCTTGGTTGATAGAGACAATCTCACCCTTATATGAGCATATTAGTTTCTCCTCTCCACCGATGTGGGATGTTACAATCCCTCCCCCATGGGAACACTGCGTCCCCGTTGTGCACATTGTCCCGGTGCCTGGCTCTGATGCCAACTATAACAGCCCAGACCACCCCGAGACAAGATATTGTCCGCTTTGGCAAAGGCCGCACGGTTTTGTTCCTGGAAGCTAAGCCATAGGCCTGCCCCAAAACGCGTCTTGGTGAATAGAGACAACCTCACCCTTATATGGGCATATTAGTTTCTCCTTTCCACCGATGTGAGATGTTACACAATATGAATGTAGACGCTAAATCACATGGGAGTACAAATGACCAACAGTACATGACAAATTTATGATAAGAAATTGCTGAAAAATTATAAGAAAGTCGAGTTTGAATGTTCAATTGTTGTCTTTTTGAAATGCTTTTGTCTTGGAAATACAACTGTATTTTAAAACGTGGTTGACTGAAAAACACAAAATTGTCTTTTTTGAGGTGTTGATTAAAATATAAGTTCAATTAATTTTTAATTTAAAATATTTATCATATTAATTAATTTAATTTAATTTAATTTAGTTTATTTAAATTAATTAATTATAATATATAATTAATTAGATATAATATTTTAAAGTAATATTTTCAGATGTTTCATAATACGAAACAAACAATATTAAGACCACCTTTTAACTTCAGATTTTCGATCTTAATACCACCTCTTAATTTCAAATGTGATTTTCAGACTTCAGACATGTAACAACCTTGCTTTTAACCCAACTTTAAATTCTGTATTTGATCCAATAATGTAATTTAATTACATTATTTGTCTTGTAATTTAATTAAGTAATGAAATTATTTAATTAAGTTAAATAAATGATATAAAGTATTTAAATGATCAAATTAAAAGAGATGTAAAATGCAAAAGTGGAGGGGGGTTAAATTGCACATATAGCTAAAGTTGAGTATATATTTACCCCAAATTAATTAAAACCTCATTATCACACATTAAAGAAAAATTGAAATCTCTTTCTCTCTCCTCACCATCTACGACTTCATCATAAGAACATCAAGAATTCTCATTAAATTAGCAATCAATTGAAGAATTGAAGTCAAAGGAAGTTAGAAATAACATCAATCAACAAGAAACTACAAGCATTCAAGGTAATATTCATTTAAATTTCGAAATTTTTAGAGTTTATGTTCGCTTTTGAGAGAAACCGAAATTTAAGAATTTGAAGCATGATTTGATGTTGCATGTTGGAAATTTCAGTTAGAAACCATACATTGAAGTCATTAGATGTTACAGAAACAAAAATCGTAGCTTAAATCGTCCAAATAAATGTGAAATCTGAGTTTTTGAGAAATTTGGTGTTCTTGACAAAAATATTGATTTTTGGACGATTTTGGGTGATGTATTGTGTTAATGATAGGGAAAATAGTGTAAAAACACTCTAATAATGATAATATAACTTATTTATAAGTTGCATGTTAATAAAAATCTGTTTAGTGAATTTTTGGTGAAAAACCCATATGTATAAAAGCTGGAACCTCAAGAACAAATCTGAAAATTTATAAGTCATGGGATCCGAATTCGGTTGGGACGCGAATTCAGATGTGGCACCATTTCAGATCCAATTTCGAATCCTAAGTCTCGGAAAGTCCCAACCCAGATGAGACCGAATTCGGATGATTATTTCGGATGTCCCAATTCGGATGGTCCTAATCCGGACGGTCCCAATCCGGATGCCCTATTCGGATGGTCCGAATCTGGTTGATCCGAATTCGGATGGTCCATTTTTCATGCTTTTAAATAATAAATAAATGATGCGTTACAATTATGAGACCCATGATACATATACATATATATATATATATATATATATATATATATATATATATATATATATATATATATATATATATATATATATATATATATATATATATATATATATATCTTTTGAGAATTCAAAGAAACAAAGAAAATGAAAAATGATTGATGAGTTATTAGTTATCAGAATCAGATCAAATAAAGATTTAAAGTTAATATGTTCTTGCTATGATATAATTCTGGACAGGTTCAGATAAATTCTGAACAAAGAATTAAAGATTTAAAGATATTGAAAGTGGGTCACAGATTTGAAAAGAAAAGCAGAGTCTAGAAAGACAAAGATTAAAGATAAAATCCTGAGATAACTCAGTTGGTGGAGAAATATGCTTGATAAGATAACAGAACCTGTGAGTTATAGATATTCAGTTTTACATGCTAGATTCCGGTTGAGACATATTGTTGATGATAGTTTATTTAACATTCATACATGCTCAGCTGGATCGTGACTTGTGCACACCATGGTTCGGTGATGCCCTGTGGATCATGATAGCTATTTGACTTATCATTCCGCATGACATTGTACTTACAGTTCATTTCAGATATTGTTATGAGTTTACTGCTATCATGACCTTGATTATTATGCTTTCATATATTGCTCGCATCTTTGACATATTGATTCAGCTTAGCATGATTAGCCTTGTCGGTCTATTGTACTAGACCTAGCTATGTCACCAGTTCTATTGAACTTGGTATTGATTATTCCGATGTTCCCCCATGATGACCGCTGGTAGCTAGCGCAGCATAAGTGGATAGCTTCCACTAAAAGCATGAGCGTGACCTAAACATCATCCAACTCTATGACTATTATGTCTCAATCATGAGTGGCTGTAGCGGTAGTCAAGACATATCATGCTAGACTCATGATCCGCTTGATAAATGCATGTAATCTGAAAATCTATATTCTCACTAAGCATTGCTTATAGTTGTTGTTTAACCTTTTTACAGGAAAATATAAAGGAAAAGCACCTGCTGGACCTAGTTCTTAGGTCTTTCAAGAATCAAGATTGAAGTTTTATATAGACCACTACTCAACGAACCTTCGGTACTGATTGGCAGATGATAATTGTGGTGGTCTGGGTAGATTTGATTTGATTGTATGATGACATGAATTAGATTAGTTTTGTACCCTTTATAAGTTTAATTTGAAAACTGTAGCTTGTACTATAACTGTATTAAACTTATCCTAAAAATGTTTGTACTGTAATTTGAAATTCCGCAATATAATTACTCTATCTTAGTTATGATTGATATCGTGTTGCAAGATGTGGGACCTAGACTCTGAGGACTGCCCCGTAAGGATGGGCTCCACCACGCACAAACTTCATCCTCGAAGTTAGCTATGTTCGAACAGACTTGGATATGTAGCTTTCATGACATCTTTAGATTCCCAAGACTGATGTGAACCCTTGTGGTGTTTCCACTGAACGAGCACCATCTGGATCTCTTTATTGCGAAGCTTTTTGGTCTTCGAATCCAGAACACATTCTGGCTCCTCAACCACTCGAAGCTTTTCATCAATTTGCAGATTAACATGTGGTATCTGCACTTCTCTTTCATTTGCTAGGCTCTTTCGTAGATGACTAACATGGAATAAAGGATGTATTCCCGCCAAGTCTGTTGGCTATTCAAGATGGTAAGATTGATTCCCTACCTTTTCAACAATCCTGAATGGACCAATAAATCTCGAAGCTAGCTTGTTTCTCTTAATGAATCGGACCACATTCTTCATTGGAGATACTTTCAGCATCACCCAATCGTTAACTGGGAAACTAATCGATCTGTGCCGATTATCGTAATATGACTTCTGCCTGCTTTGAGCTTCAAGTATATTCCTTCTGACAAGTTGAATCTTCTCATGAGTCAACTGTAGAAGGGCAGGACCTGCTAAAGGCGATTCACCTGTTTCGCGCCAACAGGTAGGAGTTCTGCATTTTCATCCGTATAAAGCTTCAAAAGGAGCCATCTTGATAGTAGAATGATAACTGTAGTTGTATGAGAATTCAACCAAAGGTAAATGGTCATCCCAGTTACCACCTAAATCAAGAATGCAGGAACGGAGCATATCTTCCAAAGTTAAGATAGTGCGTTCACTTTGGCCATATGCATTAGGGCGATAAGCTGTACTCATGGAGATTCGAGAACCCATCCCGTCTTGCAGCGCTTTCCAGAATCTCGAAGTGAAACGACTATCACGATCAGAGACAATATATTTTGGCACACCATCATGAGAGATGACCTCAGTGATGTACATCTGTGCCAATCTATCAAGAGAATACGTCTCATTCATCGGTATAAAGAGAGCTGACTTCGTTAAACGATCCACGACTACCCAGATGGAGTCGTGCTGTCTCTTGGTTTTAGGTAATTTGGTGACATAATCCATGGTTATATGCTCCCAATTCCACTCAGGAACTGGTAGTGGTTGCATTTTCCCGAAGGGTTTCTGATGTTCTGCCTTAACCATTTGCCAAACTCTGCAGCTTTCGACGAACTAACCGATGTCTTTCTTCTTTCTTGGCCACCAATAATCAGCTTTAAGATCGAAGTACATCTTTGAGCTGCCAGGATGAATAGATAACTTTGACTGATGGGCTTCTGATAGAAGAGTGTTGCCGATTGAACCATATTTAGGAATCCAGATTCGGTTTATCTTGAGACATTGAAGTCCCAAATGATTCATAGATAAGAATTGAAGTTGTCCCTTGAGATTTCCAGAACAAAGATTCTCTTCTTTTAGTGCTTCAGCTTGGGCAGATCTGATGTCTTCAATAAGATCAGAAGAGAATACAATAGGAGTCAGGGCATATCAACACTTTTCAGGATACACTTTTCTACTCAAAGCATCCGCGACCACGTTCGCTTTGCCGGGATGATACAAGAACTCGCAATCATAGTCCTTGATGAGCTCCAAGGACCGTCGTTGTTTCATGTTCAGATCCTTTTGAGTAAATAAATGTTTAAGGCTTTTATGGTTGGTGTAAAGCTGACACTGAGTTCCATAGAAATAGTGACGCCAGATTTTCAGTGCAAAGGTAACATCAGCCGACTCAAGATCATGAGTTGGTGTAGTTTTCTCATAATCTTTCAATTGCCTTGAAGCGTAGGCATTGACTTTTCCCCTTTGCATGAGGACACAACCTAAGCCAGTACCAGATGCATCGCTATAAAAAACGAAGTCATCATTGCATTCTGGTATAGCTAGGATTGGCGCTTGAATAAGTTTCTGCTTCAGAGTTTCAAATGCCTCTTGCTGTTTATCAGCCCATACGAAAGGTGTATTCTTTCGTGTTAGGATCGTGAGTGGCACAACAATCTTCGAGAAGTCTTTAATGAGTCACCGGTAGTAACCAGCCAATCCAAGGAAACTTCTGATTTCGGAGGCATTGCGAGGCATTTGCCACTTCTGAACAGCCTCGACTTTGGACGGATCAACTGAAATACTGTCAGGATCTATAACTAATTAACCAAGACTAACTGATTTGAATTTATCAGAGTATAAATCAATAATCTTGCTTTGAATCAAAGTTTAATTAAGAAGTTTGCGGAATAACACTTAATTATTTTAACAAAAGCTTTCAGAACAAATAACAAATAAACAAGAGTAATACTCAAAATTGCTTGTATTGCTGACTTCAATGATTACAATCACCTCTAATC